>APFE031683552.1:0-10006 GCA_000404065.3 Pinus taeda
CTGCAGATAGGGAGGTGGGGCAGTGGGTTGGTAGTTTGGTAACATAAACATCTGAGCAATGCGGGTTATCTCTGATTTGGGCAACTGAGGAGCTTTTTCGAGTAGATATCCTAGGGAGAGAGGACCAAGGGGCTGAGTGGAATGGAACTATATCATTTCATTAATGGACTTAGCAGTTATGGGAAAAAGAATAGTTTGGGATGGGGGCATAACTGCTCTATGGATAGGGTCATTGTTGGCACAGCATTGATGAATGATATCAGGGAAAACATGAATTGAGGGGAGGAAATACGTGGGAAGATTGGGTTCCCACAGTCTAAAAAAGTTAGAATTATTCAGATGACTATCTATGATTTGGAAAAAGATTTTAAGATGGTTACCATCACTAGATAGGTCATTTATCTGGAAATATTTATCGGCGACGGGTCAATAATCTAAGTCTTTATGGGGCGCGTTCATGGGCATGACATAGATGGGGAGGAAATAGATGGGAATATTTTAAGATGGTTACCATCACAAGATAGGTATTTTATCTGGAAATCTTTGTCGGCTAGGGGTAAATAATCTAAGTCTTTATGGGGTGCATTCATGGGCGTGACATTCAGGGCTATGGGAGATTCCATATTTGGTTCTTGTGTATTCAAACTGGAATTCAGACTTCTTGTGGGAAAAATGGAATAAACAGTTGGTTTGAGGTCTCTTTATGGCAATTACAAACTATTTTTACCTTGAATTTGGCTTTATGTGGCATAAGTCTCAATGGAAAACCGAAATTGCAGGGTTTTAGGGCAAAAATGGATAAATGCCTAGATTAAGGAAGAAAACATACAATGGTAGGTTGGTTGACAGGCTGCAAAGCTCGTACCATAGTCTTGTTGGTCAGGTGGTGGTTGAAAAGCTAGAACAGTGGATTCAATCATTAATTTTCATGGAAACTCGACGCAATGCATTACAGTGAAAATGATGTTTTATCGTTCTTTTAACGAAATTTGGGTTGGCGAGATTTTTTTTTGACATTTATTGGACAGATGACATCATCGTGATGGGACGTTTTGTCGCTACGCGGAGGGTGGTAAGCGGTTTACCCCACTGCTTTTGGGGTCAAGTGGTATCGGGTTGGGGGCGAGCGAGCATATGGAGTAGGCGACGCATGGCGAGGGTACGGTGGAAAACCGCCTGGTGATCACGAGTTAAAGTGCGGTCACCAGGTGGGTCGCGATATGATCGTCAATCGTCGAATGAAAAGGTGGAGATCGGATAGCTGACAGGTGCTGGAAATGGCGGGGAGTTAATGCAGCAGGCCCAATATATTTAATGATGATTTAATCATATCGGGCGCATCACAATTGGTTGGGGTAATGGTTATTAACTAACCCGGATGGTTAATTAATCCCATTTTTTGTGGAGCAGGGAAGGTTCTTAACAAACTTCCGATAAGTTTATCAATCCTTATTAAGTTATATAATGGTTATATACCATCGGGGCAAGAATTATATAAAGTGTGGGGGTTTTAATATATTTACATAATATGGGGAAGGGTTAAAATTTATATGGGAGTTATATATTATGTGTTACTAGTTAATATGAAACATAATGAAATAAGCACTAAGCCTATGTTAAGCATTCACATAGAAACTTAGGCTAAAGGGGGTTTTGAAGTGATATTATGTATTTCCTATGTAAAATAGGTTTTTCCACTTAGGTAAACTTTTATGAAATGTAATGAATGAGATTTATGAGTACTTAGGCTTTTAGATCATTGGGCTGAGGGTCCAGTCCCTCCAAGAGTCAGAGAAATGCTCTGAGCCCATTTGATTTTCAAAGACCTTAATACTTAGGGGAAATTAGTGAAATCTCTAGGGAATATGTAAATGGAAGTTAGTTATTTAACCTTGCCTTGCTTGAACTACATCAAGTAAAATATTTGACTTTCACTTTGTGATAAAAGTAAAAATCAACACGATTGTATTAAAAGTAAATGAAGAGGAGATTCGATCTGAAAGAATCTCAGGGACGGGAGCGGGTGTCTACTAGGGTTTATGCAGGAGGAAGTCTCGCTGACGGCGCAGGCCAGCGCTGCAGGAGGGAGAGAACAAGACAGCAAACAGATCGGGACAGGGTTAGCGCAGCAGGAGCTCAGTCAATCAGGTAAGTGGCATCTTCTCTGATTTTGCCAGAACTATTTGTCTGATAGGGGCTGAGAGGGAATGGAAAACACCTCGGGGAGGGGAGAGATCCCCTCCTTTAAGAATGTCGTGACAGGAGAGACTAGCATGAGTGGATTTCAGCAGAATCACCAGGAAAACAATGCTCCTGTCATGGGTAATCTTTGGCAGAAAAGAATGAAAGGACAGTGTCTCCCTCATGCTCAGAAGAGGCCCAGATATGTTATCCCCAATAACAAGTTGGAGGAATACAACAGCTACATGAAAGACCATGCCCTGATTTGCAAATTTATAGGGTACTGGCCACCAGAGAAGGAGCTATATAGATGGATTGAGCAAAAATGGAAACCAAGAGGGCACATTGATCTAAAACTGGGAGCCCAAGGGTTTTTCACAGCTATCTTTACTAACCTGGAGGACAGAAATAGGATCTTTGAAGGAGGGCCGTATTTTTTGAATAATGCGGGATTATTTATGAAATTTTGGGAGGAAAGATATAACCCAGAGAAGGAAAAGCTGCTGGAAGCCCCTCTCTGGGTTCGGCTGTTTGGGTTACCTGATGAATTCTGGGACCCGGAAATTCTTGAAGGAATAGGGAACTCGATTGGAAGTTTTGTCAAAGCGGCAGAAGCTACCCGTAGAGGCAAGTACAACTCCTGTGCAAGGATCTGTGTGTATGTGAACCTTGCCAAACCACTCCCAGACCATGTGGAGGTAGAATATCACGATGAAGTATGGGAGCAACCAGTTGATTATGAACATATCCCTTTCATATGCCGGAAATGTCATGAATATGGGCACCTTGTTAGACAATGCCCACTGAGCAAAGAGGATGAACAGAGAAGAAGCCAAGAGGAGCAACAGAAAACTACGGGGAAAACAGAAGAGACAGAAAAAGGTTCCCAACAGGTTACCAGAAGAAGGAGACAAAACCAAGAAAAAACTAAACCTCGCCCACAAGAAAAGGAGGGTAGCTTGATCAGCCAAAATAAGTTTCAGGCTCTCCGGAAGGAAGATGAAGAGTATGAAGTTAATCTGGAGGATGATGAGGACCCAGAGAAATCGCCAATGGACACTTCAGGAGTAAGTAAAGAGAAGATAGAAAACCCAGGAGACAGTTCTGGAAAACAGCAGGAAGGAAACGGGGAAGACCTGGTAGTACAAACCCCGATGGAGGTGGAAAATCAAACTGCTGGGGAGATTGAGGAAGAAAGAATCCTAAAACAGTTAATCCAAGAATGGAAATATTTAGATAGTAGATTTATACCTGAGCAACAAAAACAATTGTACAAGGAAGTATTCCAGAAGTACAGAGAAAAAAAAGGGCAGAATGTAGAGAAGCAGATGATGATAGGACCTGACCAAGGGACTGGTCAAACGGGAATGGATGGCTCTGGAAAAAATAGCAGGAAGAGAGGAAGAAAACCGATGATTGAAACTATTCGGACGGTAGGAGAAACCTTGATTAACTCAGGCAAAGTGATACCTCTGTCGGAGGTATTCTTTCCCTCTCTCCATAAGTTTTAAATGATTGTGATCAGCTGGAATATTAGGGGCCTGAATAGTAAGGGCAAACAGAGGTACTTAAAGGAAAAGTTAAAAAAAGAAAAGCCAAGCGTAATGATTCTGCAGGAGACCAAAATTTCGGTTCAACAGATTGAAAAGCTTATAGACTAGTCGAGAGTGCACTATGAAGTTATGGGACAGGATGCCATTGGATCTGTAGGGGGTATTGCAATCTTGTGGAACCCGAATGATATTATCTTAGATAGTTGGACCAGTATGCATGGAATCCTTACTGGCCTTGGTAGAATAGCTGGAATGAGAGAGCAGGTTGTTGTTTCAGGAGTGTATGGTCCTTCCTCTCCTGGCGAAAAAGAAAATTTCCTCAATAATATACAAAGCATTCGTAGGTTATATTCAAATGTGGACTGGATAATTGGGGGTGATTTTAATCTAATAAGATCTCTGGAGGAAAAGAAAGGTGGGATCAGGAAATCTGACAGCCTGATGGGAAGATTCAATGCTTTGATTGAGGATCTCAGACTTGTAGATATTCAGACTATAAATGGGATTTGTACCTGGAATAACAGGAGAGGAGGAAAGAATCAGGTTGCCTCTAGGCTTGATCGCTTCCTTGTTTCAGAAAGTATCATGAACAAAGATATTTTTGTTGAAGCCCAGATCTTGCCCTCGCTGGGGTCAGACCACTGGCCAATCAAACTTGAAGTGGACATCAAAGTTCGCAAAGGAAAACGACCCTTTCAGTTTGAATCCTTCTGGCTAAGAGATCCCTCATTTATCAAAAAATTGGAAGAATGGTGGTGCCAAAGCACGATTCAGTGTAGAGGGAAAATGCGCTTGTTTCAGCTTAAACTTAAAGAGCTAAAAGAGAAAATTAAAAATTGGAATAAACAGGAGTTCGGTAATATTCTGGAGGACAAACAAAAGCTGGAAAAAGAAATGGAATCTATACAACAGAAAATGATTTTGGAAGGCAGAACAGAGGAAAGCATTAGTAAGGAAGGTTCAGTTCTGGGACAACTTGAAGAAAGAAGGAAGCAAGAGGAAATCCTGTGGCGTCAGAAATCGAGAATAAAATGGCTAAGGGAGGGAGAAAGAAACACTAAGTTCTTTCATCAAGCTATGATTAAGCACAGACAGAGTAATAGGATTTTATCAATCCCGTTTAGTCTCTGAAGATCAAAATAAAGCGCTTATGAGGGCTGCCACCTTTGAAGAGATTGAGGAAACGGTAAAAGCAATGAAAAAAGGTACTGCTCCTAGGCCTGATGGGTTTACTGTTGAATTTTACCAAGCAGGTTGGCACTTCCTGGGAAAAGAGATCCTAGAAATGGTGGAAGAATCCAGGATGAATCAAAAGGTTTGGCCTGCTCTTAACTCCACCTTCTATGCGTTAATTCCTAAGATTGACAACCGGGAAGATCCTAATGGCTTTAGGCCCATAGCATTGTGTAATGTTATTTACAAGATTATAACTGCTATGATGGCGAAAAGGCTAAAACCTATGCTGGACAAGTTAATTTTGGATGAACAAACAGGCTTTGTTGAGGGAAGGCAGATTCTGGATGGTCTGGTGGTAACGCAAGAAGTCCTTCACTCTTTAAAATCTAAGCACCAAAAAGGGATGATGATTAAACTGGACCTGTCAAAAGCTTATGATCGCTTAAACTGGAATTATTTGAGCAAGGTTCTAGAAAGCTTTGGTTTCTGCAGGAGATGGATTGATTGGATTCACAATCTGATTTCATCCCCTATTTTCTCCATTCTGGTGAATGGGATTCCCTCGAAACCTTTCTCGGCCTCCAGAGGTCTCCGTCAGGGGGACCCTCTATCCCCCTTCCTGTTTATTCTTGCTGCCGAAGGACTGGGACGATTTATTAAGAGAGAAAGAGAATCAGGTAAAATCAAAGGTCTTAAGCTTTGGGGTCATAACCTCTGTCTCACTCACCAGCAATTTGTTGATGATATTATGTTGTTCGGTGAACCAACGGTTAAAGAGGTAAAACATCTTCGAAAAATTTTGGATATCTTTGCGGAGGCTTCTGGCTTGGAAATAAACAAAGACAAGTCCCAGGTTTTTATTTTCAACTCTGTGGAGCAGGTCAAAGTGCACCTCACAAGACTCTTGGGTTTTAGGCAGGGGGAGCTTCCAACCAAATATCTGGGCAACATTTTGGACTTTTCAGCCAAAAAAATGAAGAATTGGCAAGGAATTCTAGATAAGTTGAGCAATAAGGTGGCAAATTGGGCTTTCAGATCTCTAAACATATCTAGTCGAATAGTTTTAGCTAAATCTGTCCTTCAAGCTATACCTGTTTATCCTCTTTCAATAATGACAGCTCCTATAGGCATTTGTGCAAAGATTAGGGAGATTATAAGGAATTTTATATGGAGAGGAGTGGATCAGAAGAAGAAATGGGCTCTAGTTTCCTGGGGTCAATTAACGGAAAGAAAAGAGAAAGGGGGTCTGGGACTTCGTGACCCTGAGACTCTCAATAAAGTCCTGGGAGCTAAGCTCTGGTGGAGATGGCTTGGGGGAGGCAATGACCTGTGGAAAACTATATGGAGAGCTAAATACAGTATGCCTGAGTCAACAGTAGAAATCCTTAAGCAAAAGAATACTCCTAGAGGCTCTTCGGTCTGGGACTTGGCTCGGTTGAACAGGGAGTTGGTAGAGCAACATACCTTCTGGGAAATTAGAGGTGGAGAGGAAGCCCACTTCTGGGAGGATAAATGGCAACAGAAGGATTGGTTGAGCTCCATACAAACCCTTCAGCAGGTTTATGACAGAATTGGAAGAAACCGACCTTTAGTCAGAGATTACTGGAAAGCAAACCCCACAGATGAGAAATGGAGGACTTGGAAGGATCTGGAGGATTGGGAAGGGGAGTTTAGCCCGGAGCAGAAAACTATTTTCAAGAAGGAGGTGGCGTTTCGCAAGATTAGAACCCGCACTGGCAGTGATATTCTCAGATGGGGAAACTCCATAAAGGGCTCTTTCTCTACAAAGGAAGCCTACTTTCTCACCTCAGAGCAGCTTGATATTGACTCAACCCCGGACTGGAGAATAATCTGGGAAAGGAACCGGTGGCCTAAAGTTTCCATATTCATTTGGCTGGCTTCAAAAAACAAAATCCTCACCTGGGACCGAATTCAAAAGAAAGGTTTTATAGGACCCTCGAGATGCTGCCTGTGTAAATTGGAGGAAGAAACCAGAGACCATCTGCTTCTCCACTGCCCCTTTGCTAAGTCCCTGTGGATAAGAGCCAAAAGAACCTTTGGGAAGTCTGAAAACGCTCCTGGTGTGTTCAAGGATGTTGTCTTTCAATGGAATACAAAAACATTTCAATGTCAAGTTGTTCGGCGCGCCTGGGACCTCATCTCTGGATTCTCCCTCTGGATGATTTGGAAGGAGAGGAACCGCAGGATATTTCAAAACTCTGCCATGGAATCGGAAGCCGTTTGGGGCAAATCTATTCAGCTCCTCCGTGAAACAATCCTTGCTGATAAATGGGATGGAGAAGATTGGAAAGCCAATCCGATGGAAGAAGAAATCTTGAATCGACTAAATTTAAAATTTGAAATGGTGTTTCATAAGCAAAATTTCCCCCATACGATGAGAAATAACAGCCCGGATAAATTCTATTATCCGAAAGATAATTTCATAAAATTGAATTTTGATGGCGCCTCAAAAGGGAATCCGGGCGACGCTGGCTTCGGAGGTATTTTCAGAGACAGTAATAACCAGGTTCGTTGGATTTATGCTGAATGGGGGGGGGAAATGACTAACAATGAAGCAGAATTTTGGGCTCTGTACCAAGGTCTTCAAATTGCGGTCAGAAATGGTTATTCCAACCTGGAAATCACGGGAGATTCTCAAATTGCGGTAGAAATGTTGAAAAAACTCTGCAATGGTAGGAACTGGGACAAAGTTTCGAATAGTTGGCGTTCAGCAGGGATTGTTCAAGAAATAGCTGGTCTCTTACCTCGCATTGAGTATGCAGTGATCAGTCATGTGAGGCGTAAAGGGAACCAGGCTGCAGACTACCTGGCGAATTGGGGATGCAGAGGCCATGGTAGCTCGGTGGATACCCAATGGAGAGAGGTAAGCGGGCATCAGGAGTGGTCTGACCTGGCGTCCATCATTAAATCGGATCATGACCAAGCTTCAGTTAGCGAAGTGGAGAATGATGAGGTGGAAGGCCGGAGGGACATGCTGCGTCTCCCCCATGAAGGTTAATAATGATCAGGAACGCTGGAAGAAGGATACCGCTCGTGCGGAGCCTTGGGAAAAGACACAAGCTAGGTCATATGGCTAGGGATCGTCAGGAAACTCAGAGCGATGCGATAGGCAACAGACGTGGGTGATCTCATCAACTAGACACGAGATCTGAGGAGAATTCCCGGCCTTTCCTCAAATCAATGGTGGCACGAATTTGGCGAAGTAAGGGAGAGTACATGTCAGAGAATGAAATTAGTAATAGGATTAAAAGGACGGTGGTAGGGAACTGCCATGCTTTAGGAAACAACTGGCAAGATTTTGTCAGAAGGATGGATAGCTGGTATTGGAGCTCGGTCTCCTTAAATACCCGTTCGCATTGCCCTCACCACCAGATCATTTCCATTTACAACACCAGTGCGGAAGGCGCTCCTTGTTCCTTGGCAATTCCCTGTGTGCATTCTGTGCAACATTCGGTGCGAGTCAAAATGGAAACGAGGAAGAGAGCCAGACTTGGCAGAGAGGAGGAAGGGGCGCGGTCCAGAGTGACTGCAACGAAGGACAAGGGCATTGCGAAGGAGGAAATTCTGGAAGATGTTTTGGAGGTCCCAGACACCTCTGTTGAAGCCGGCAGTGACAGTCCGGGTATGAATGCAGACGAGTGGGAAAGGTATGCTATGGGGGTTAGTCATAGGAGCCGTCGTGGTCGAAGAATCCCGACGCGTGGTCGTCGCAGGCGAGTTAATCTGGAAAATTGCGGGCATGCTCCCTTCGGTGGTTCGGACCCCAGTCCGGGCAATTCTCGTGGCAGGAATAAGGATAATCCAGATTCCAGCAGGCGTCCTGACAGAAAAGCCAGACGAACTGTGGAACATAAGATTCAGCGCGCCGAAAGGG
Organism: Pinus taeda; assembly: GCA_000404065.3. NCBI lineage: Eukaryota > Viridiplantae > Streptophyta > Pinopsida > Pinales > Pinaceae > Pinus > Pinus taeda. The sequence continues at coordinate 8,806 of APFE031683552.1, forward strand.
CCTACATGCAGAACACTAGCCTGAGGATCCGTCGTATTATTCAGAATATGGAGGACGAGGCGATTCAGGCTCAATCAGAGTCGGAAATGGAAGATTGGGAGGTGCTGGTTTAGGACCCTGGAAACACAAGAGGAAGGATGACTTTGTTCAAGCAGTCCCTTCATATATACTGGGTTATGAAAAGGTTGCTGGCCAAAGCCTTAGAGCAGGTGGCATTAGAAATGGCGGAAATGACTCAGGAAATTCCGAATCTGCGTCATGATCTTCGAGTTCTGCAAATCTCTATGGACATGCAAGGGAAGCAGATGGAAGAGATTCATCAGATGCTTCAGGCCAGTCTTCAGAAGAGTTCCAGGGAGGATTCACCCATCTTGGCAAATGCTGTTGGGTAACTGTGGTCCTTGTCTTCTAGATGTCGATTCTACGATTTTTAGATATTTAGACAGCTTTTTCCTTTGACAGTGACTAGTTTTTTCATGACTTACTACACTAGTAGATTTGGAATGGACTGTAAGGTTTATCTAGCTAGGAAAAAGAGGCTCAGGGAATATTTTTTCTGGTATGGTGTGAAAAACTTTCGGTGGCACCTATGCCCGGTTTCCCCTTGGTGGGCGGGTTGTAGGTCCACTAATTTTGCTGTAATTTTTCTGATATATTAATAGAAAACAGAGAAGCTCCATCTTTACCTACAAAAAAAAAAAGTAAAAATCAACACATTTAGAAACATTTCATCACAATTATCACTCTGCAACACCATCTACCTACCCTACCTACTTAGCCTAACATTTTTTCTTCTTTATTTGGGTGCACTTACACTGGCAAACCCTTATCAAATCATCCTTTTCTTTTACATGGCAAGCCTACCTAAGTCTACACTTATTACATCCAAGGGCTCAGATTAAACTGTTGAGCTCCTTTTTATTTACTCTACCTATCTACTTATCTGCCAAGTTTGAGCTGTTTGACTCTTCATCAATTGTGGAAAAAGTTAACAAGCTACACACAATTGCTTATTACAGAAAATGAAATAGTAGTGGCATTTAGACTTGCACACTTTCCTCGTCTTTTTAGTTTGGGGTTCATTTCTTTCACTTTTTTGACCAGCTTTATTCTTTTTACCCTTTAATTTTTCTTTTAGGGTATACCCTCTTTACATTTTTTTATTTTTTTATTTTTTGAAAATATGGAAAACCTTTGCAAA
>APFE031683572.1:4830-34536 GCA_000404065.3 Pinus taeda
CTTATACATAGTACAATGCTCAAGCACTTTTTTAAGGGATCAAGGAAATTCACTAGCATTCAACATCCACCATTGGTTTGTACAAATTATATATCCCCATTATATGTCATGTAGACAATGCGCACTTAATATGCCATCTGTATATGATGGAAATTGCAAATTTCCAAGTGGAATATGAAAGTTATGGCACATGGACAGTGACCATATTTCCCAATATCTGATGTTATCCCCTTCTATGTATTAGCCTTTAGGCTAAGCAATCATCACCACAAAAGGTGTGCCAACATCAACATTGAGTATGACCATTAGATGAGTTCTGAAACAACAACATATGGATTAAAGGGTATGCTTTATAATGAGCAATTCAATATGTATCGAGGAGATATTTCCAGTGCTTAAAATAATGTTCACCTCAAAATTGTCATTATTCGTCTGTTGAAAAGTTTTGATCCAAGTTCTTTTCAAGCAAAGGCTTCCAACAGTGGGAGTGATGATTTTTGAACTAGAAATTGTAAAGGGAACAAAACGGGGACAAGCCACTGAACAACTTGCTGAAATTCCAATATATCATCAAATTTATGACATGATTTGACAATGAACGGTCTAAAGGATTGACTATTACAGAGATATGGAAATGGCTTGGACTTAACAATAAGAGGAATTATTATCGACTCACTAATATGGTCTCAAGGTTTGGTTTGCACTTATATGCAGAAAGTCACAAGAGATCAATGCTTTATCATGTCTAGACACAAAGCAATCTTAATTATTATAGTAACAATGGCCTAGGCAACAATCAACCACATGCACAAAGAGAAGTGGGTACATCTGAACTTGGTTTGCATGGTGGAAAGGTTCTTATATTAGTGGGTGATTCATGCAATGACAGTTCTGAAGCCTTTCTCACCTCTATGAAGAGAAGTCAGAATAAATGAGTAGCTCCTTAGCGTGGTAGGTTGAAAATTAAAATAAAACAGATGAGATCACAATTGGACAAATAATATTGTAACCTCACTGGGAACAGTCGAGCCTTGGTCTTGGATGATACCACTATAAAACAGTTAGATCCTGATGAACATATAGATGGTTGGAATAGAGATTGTATTTCCAAATGATACAAGAACACATCAAATAAAATTTCATGAAAAGGTTCATATGCCTCATCCCATTAATTTTACACCTCCATTATTTCGACGTTGTCAAAGGTATCCTTGTCTTACAATAACAGCTGCTAGTGCTCAAAGGGAGCAGTGAATATTGGAGAGATTGCAGGTGGAGAAGTTTATTTTAAAGGTTGAGCTATACAGGTGGCTTGAAGATCTTGAAAAGGGAAAAGCCACAACCATGGATAGAAAATATTGACTCGTGCTTTACAGAGACTTCAAAACAAGGGTCATTGTAAGTTAATTGTAGTAAGTGTGCCTGTTGTAACTAACTGTGGATGCAATCGCATAACTAAAGTGGTCTTGCACCCATCTATTGAAGAAGGGCTAGAGATTTTTGGGAAAATACATGAAAAGTTGCAGAATTTTGATATGCAAAGTCATGGACAGGGATTAGCTAGGTCAAAAAAATGATGAATCTGTGCCTATTATAACTGGTATAAAGAGAACATCCAATGTAGAACCTTCAGATTGTCATTATGAAGAACCCAAGTATAACATATCCAGTGAAGTGATTGCAAGAAAAAAACAATGAATGATGAAATAGCAGAGAAATGCTCCCTTAGTGCTTCCAGATGTATACCAATTAATGAACATTCAAGTGTTATTTCAGATATGAATCAAATTTGAAACAATGTCAAAATTTTCCAAAATTTAAGAGAGCAGTGTCGTAAATGAAATAAAAGTTTAGATTCTAGCATACAATGGTAAAACCAGTGCCAAATAAAGACATTAATGATGTTTAGATATGACAAAAGACACCAGCACCAAAGCACAAGACTATGTATGTAAAACAATGCATCCACAATAATAATAAAAAATAGAAGATATATACTAGTTCCAGAACAAGAAAGTTAACATAACAATGATGCAAATACACCCCCAAGGTTTGATCATTCAGGACATTAGCATGAACTCAGGAATTCAGCAGTAAAAGCTAGTACTTGAACCCATAGCAATAGAAGATAGAACCAATGTGATGCTAGTATTATTGAGTAGATGTTTGGCCTATTATCAGCACTGGTTTAGTTTTGGATATACCTAAGATATCAATCATGCAAAAATTGTCAAAACAGAAACAGTTTGATAGAGAAGAGTGTGATCTGATTGTAGATTACCAAACCTTGTTCATAAATTCCAAAGGGCTGAGAGATAGGCTTGTTCATGCATTAATGTGAGTCTTTAGAAGATGTATCAAGCTATAAAATACCAAACCCATCATGGATACTTGTAGATCAGAATAATGTGATCTCAAACTCCAGACATCGAAATATAAGAACACAGATCATTCCAATTATATTAGTTATATTGTTCATCTTGTTTTAGCATGACTTTGTCCTTGGAGATGTTTTCTACTGCTAGATTTATCCGAATGATTGCAAGAAAGCAATGGAAACAGAATGAAAATGAAACCATTTATGAAGTCAATTGTTCAGTCGTGAAAGTGACTTAGAAGGCGTGAATCTCATGCATTTGAATGTTATGATGAGAAATAAATGATTATTATGCCATTAGTGTGCTTTATTTCTCATAAACAGATTCAGATCTGAAAAGAATTAGATTTGTAGCCCTGAATGTCAAGCAATTAGGGCAGAATTTATTCAACTTGCCAAGCATGTCGTTCACCTTGATTTAGGGTTAATGCTTATGTAATGTGTAAATCAAGAAAATGATGTAACACTTACCCTAAATCCTTAGTATAAGAAACCCAATTAGAAAGATGAGACTTTAAATATTTTGATAGATCTTTAGATGTGACAATTAATGAGAAACATAGGTTAATCCTTAATCCTAGCAATGCTAAAGATAAACCATGAAACTATTGTTCAGAATGCGAGATTCAAGCATTCAAAAGATATGGGAAATGAAACACCCTTGGATTTCATCAACTTAGACAAAAGTTTAACAAGCAACCCTAGGTTGTAAAAGCAAACAAAAGTAAAGGCAAAGAATTTGGGGGATTTTTGGTTGAAGATGTTTGATGGACCAATGCCTTAAGGGACTATGGAGTCACTATGCAAAATCCAAGTGTAGTTAATTTTTTATGATGAGAAACTATCGATGCCACCTAGAGGATTGCCTCTCAAGTGTTATATAGGGCTATATTAAGATCAGCTGAATTTGAAGTGTCTTATGCAGTGCCTAAGAATGCTATCATTTTTTACTCGGTATACAATAATATAGCAATATCATTTGTGACAGAAAATAAAACACCTATAAGTGCATCAAGAAGATAAGAGGCATATCCTGAAGCCTTTGAAAGAGGAGAGAAATCTGATATAGTTGCAATATCTTCCCTAAAATGGGTTGGAAAGAATTTCTTGGAGATGTTAAGGATATGTTTGTTATTTGTTGTTCCCAAGAGAAAATGAAGGAAATAAAGAAAAACAAGAAACCTCTAATTTTCTTACGGTGTAAGACTAAGAGGAATGGCAACACAAATGGAAGTTGTAGATTATCATAGTCTCTCCATCCAAAGTTCAACTCTTTCTTTAGGAAAGTGAAACCCAAAGACTTTAAAATAATGTAAATTCCTATTAAAAACCTAGAAAATTATCATTATGCGTGCAAAAGAAGAGGTTGATCAAGATAACAACGATATAGCATGTGATGAGGAAGTAAAATATTTTGACCAGCAAGAACAATGTTTTAAATGAAAATATTCTGATATTGTTGGGTTAGAGCACTTGTGATGATGTAGAGCATGCATGAAGTCCCATTTACAAGATGGATATTCTGTTTTTCAATAGATGGCATAATGTTGGGTTTGAAATGATTGACACCATAGCACAAGGAGAAGGAATAGCACAAGGATCAGGAATCATATTGTCTATGATACAACGCAAAGCACTTTTGGAAAAGGGCATATAAATGGTAACCCTGTCATGTTGGCTAAACCACAAACTTTCATGAACGTGAGTGGAGAATCCGTTGGGCCATTTGTCGCATACTACAAGATTCCTCTCAATCAAGTACTTTTGATATTTGATGATATGGATCTTCCATTTGCAACACTTAGACTTTTGCTAAAAGGTGGAAATGGAGGTCATAACAGGTAGATTTTAAATATATCCTAGGCCACTCTCATTTAATATTACTAGGCCGTTGTCTCTAATTCCAAAACTAAGTTGTCTTAGTTTGGTGTAAGAGAGACATTGCATTTATTTGCTTATCTTGTCTCTATTTTAGTCTATTTTATTTTAGTAATTCTTCTTCTTGGTTTCTGGCTTTTTCTGAATTTTTATTTCTTGTGAAAACTCCCTGCAAGTTTTGTTTTGTGAGATATTTGTTAGTCACTGTCTTTGTCAAAAATAGCCCCTGTTATTACTATACTTTAGCTACTTTATATTTTTCTGATCTCATTTGGTATTTGGGAACTGGTTCTCGGTCTAGAGGATTAGTTGGCTCACTAGACTCCATTATTTCTAACTAGTTTATCTTGGTTTCACCAGAATGTAATAATTTAAAGGACTTAGCTAAGTTAGCAGCCCAAATTGTCTGTAAACAATGCAGATATGAATTTAAATTGTTAAAATATATATTAATGATTGTCAAGGATACGTTCTAGCAATATGATGGGTGGGATGAATAAGGCTTATAAAAATAGATGTTGAACACACTGAAAATACATACTTTGTACTTGATTTGATGTCAAAGCTTTTATGCATGTAAAATTCAAATTTGGTTCCAGCATGTGAGATTTCTATGATCCTTGTTGCTTGGATTTAAATTTTCTAGCTCCATATAAAACATAGGATGAAAAGTGTAATTAATCATTTCAAAGGGAGCCATGAATTTCCACGTTTAAGAATTGCCATAGGCAGGCCACCTGGAAATATGGACCCTGCAAGTTATGTTTATGAATTTGGATAAGGATTAGGATCATTCATGTAGTTCTCATTGAGCTACTAATCGGTAGTAGACCTCTAGACTTAAATCAATCCTTGGCTAATCAGAACCTTGTATCACAGTTACATTGTTACAATTCTTTGTTTATGAGCAGTTTGTCTCTTTTCCTTGTTTGAACTAATGGAAGACATTTCCCATAGTGTCAAGAAACCCTAGATTATATGTATGCCCACAGTATCAGGAAAACCTATATGGCATCAAAGATCCTTTTATCCTGATCTTCCTATACCAACACATGTTCTCTTATAACAGCTTGTTCAGACTTCCCAACCATTGGTAAGAATGTGGGTATCTAATAAGCAGAGTTACCTTTAAGCCTTCCTTATTTACATATAATAATTCCCCCACCTCCACTTCACCTTCTTCTCTTCTTTATCCTCATTTTTATCCTCAGATGTCTCCTATGTTTCCTTCCTTCTTAGGCTGTAATTCACTAGTTATGGCACTTCCAGCACCCAAGTCGCACAACATGCCGAGAGATTTTCATCACCACCATTTCCCATTATCAATGTAGGTAATGAGATTCCAAAGGTTGAGGAGAGTGATCCAATTATTTGAAGTAGGAGTGAAAGAATTTGTTGCAGTCGATGACCTGAAAATGGTTTTTTATTTGAGTGGCATCCTCAATTCCATTTCCTTCAGCGAGTTTCCCTCGAGAAGGGTAATGCTACAAAGGGCAATGAGAACAAATTGGTGGATTATAAAAGATCTCGTCCACAGCAAGCTGGCCAAAAAGTGGATGACGAGGTCGATCAAAAGCCTTGAAGAATATTTTTGAATGGGAATTGGTCGATAGTGGGTTCAAAAAGGCACAACATGGTACTGGGCTTGGATCGGGGAAGAAGAAATTTGCAACCTCCCATAGAAATACCAATGAAAAGAAAAACATTTTCATGAAAGAAGTCTCTGTAATGAAATATGGAGGAAAAAACAATAATGCCAAAATTGATAATTCATCATAAGCAAGGGGCATTACGCTTCTTAAGAGGAAATACTATGCCCTAATGCTTCAAGTAGCTGAAATACTATGCCCTAAATTCTGTCAATAATCAAACTAAGGTCTCCATAACACAAATCTACTTTTTTTTAGTGTAAAAAGGATTCAAGCAATTAAAGTTAGAATAGTTTATGGAATTCGTAGACTAGCATAAAAAGTCAGGATAGGGAGAGGCCACAAAATATTGAAAAAAAGATAAAACAGCATGCATGACCCAACTATTTAAATCGAATGATATCTGTGTTTACTGGGGAGTTGCTTCTATTGGATCGATCAATTAAAATAATCTACAATGCCAATTCCTGTAGGTAGAGTTTGTCTTGATATCCATTTGAAATCTGCCAAGCATCCCCATCTTGTGTAGGATTATTTAGAACAAAGGGGACAAAATTATTGTGTGAAAGAAATAATCTTGCTTTAATACCATTATGAATGCTTCCAACATTACCATGTTTTTAACTTAACTTTAGCTTCTACTACACATTAAAGTTGAAATATCAAGCATTGTATATACTGCAGCTAGCATTTGGCCACTGTATATTGGAACCTTCAATAGTGAAAATTATCACTATCCATAAATCACATCAATGAATGGAAATTATCAAATTTTTCAGATATCTGAACCAGTAGATAAGGTACAGTAATAAACCCAAAATTTATAATAGCAATCACTTCACCCTAACCACAAAATTTCCAAGAGGGTATAATGGCCTGCAAACTCCTTATAATATGAAGGGCCTAATGGACATATATGCAAGTGAGTTTGACTACCATAATAATATCAATGGGGCCAGTTACCGATATATCTATAAAGACACAAGAACAACCCCAATGTAGTCAATGGTGGCATTGAACATCATTTACATAGCATACCAATCAAAACAGACTAATTGTATACTATTGTGTTTGATTTCACAGGCACAACTACATCGAAACAAGCATAACTTACATGCTATGCACAGGTAGGAATCCCTAAACTACATTTTTTTTTTAATAGTGTTCAGGGTAGCTGTGCTAATGTAACTCATAAATAAGAACAAAATGGAATGATAAGTTCGTATCATGCCCATTTATTTGAATTGTTTCGTGCAATTCCATCAATCCCATAAAGATGCTAGAATAGTAACACTGGAGGTATACATATGCCCCTTTTCTACAAGAGAAACTGTAAGAAAGCACAAATGAATCTAAGTCATTCACATAATCAAGTTTAGCTTATGACTTTTCACAAGGTCAGAGGTTCATGCCCTCCTTATAGAGTGTATAATATTGAGTTTAGTGGGCTTTGGGTCTAAATTTTGAACCTGGCTCTGATACCATGTGTAAGAGCACTATCCTAGGGTCTTCTAACAGAGCTATTTCTCTAGAATTTAGATGCAATAAGAGGCAATAATTTACTTTCTTACAAGACCTTTAAACAATGAAAATTTCATAATTTACATTTCAATCCTTATAACTTATAGTGAACTCATTTTAATAAATTTACATGAGTAATCCATAGAGGAATACTCGTACCTGTGGCTGGTGGAGTTACCTTTGACTTGCTGCTCTTGCCGAACGCTCCTCTTGATGGACCCAACTAGATTTACCTCCCAATGAACTAGGAATTAAATCCCTAGCCTAGGAAACCTTCATAGGTTCCCTAGCCCTCTGAGCCCAAGTCCAACCAGATGTTGTGTGTGTTCAAAATGAATGATCCAGATCAAGATGAACAATATTTCCCTCCTCTCAACAACCCAAGAAACCTCCACAAGTTCCTAAGGTCTCCAAAATCACAAAAAATCCTAATATATGAGATGAGCATATATATTGATAATCAAATGGAGAGGACTATGTATTCTCCCAAGAAAGTGTGAGGGTAAATTGGAGAATGTGAAATGTAATTAAATGGAGAGGACCATGTCTTCTCCCTAGTAAATGTGAGGCTACATTTGGGAATGTGAGATGAATATATATATTGATAATGAGTTGGAGAGGACCACGTCACCTCCCAAGTAAATGTGAGGGTACATTGGAGAATGTGAGATGTAATTAAATGGAGAGGACCATGTCTTCTCCCTAGTAAATGTGAGGGTACATTGGGGAATGTGAAATGAATACATATATTATTTGAAATAATGGAAGGAGACCATATCCTACCTAAGATTCAATTGAGAAAGTAAGTTGTGAATTTGAATAATAGAAACCATGAATTTTATATTAGACCAATATTTCTCAATATTTTTAGATAATCTAAACATTAATAAACTTTGTAGGATAAGATTTAAGTGGGGCATTACAGTGTATGCACGGTAGGAAGTGGATTGTAACTGAAAAAGGCTTTAATAAAGATAAGTTGGTTTTGGAATATTGCGCATCTATTTCTATATTCCAGTTTATACATCAATTTATGGTTTATGATTGCATGCATGATGGCTTATGTTGAATGATAACTGAAAATATTGGGCCTACTTAGTTTAATTCAAGATATATAATAATACTAAGCACAGAAAGGGTAAATAACAGTTGTGCTTGTCTTCCTAGCCTTGCGAAGGTAGTTGCATTGAACAAACGGTTGTACAAAAGTAGCGCAGCACATAGGATCAGTTCACGAACTTTCCAAACATCATTAAGACCTCCCTATGGTGCAGAAACCTAGTTCCACCACCCTCCCATACTACCTCGAGAGAGACCTAAGTCCGCACTCTACAGACTGTTGCCAAAAGCGCCGATAGTTTTAAGATTTGTTTAGCTAAACACTTCTAAACTTGGGTCAGGCCCCAATAAGCCAACAACTTCCCATACATCTTTTACAATGAACCATAATTGGTTCAAGTCCTCATTCCCAAAGCCTTTGAACAAAGGCAGCTTCATTGAATTTCCATACTGAACTGTGGTGGAGGTGGAGGTGGTATGGGTGAAGTCATAGGTGATGATGGTGAAGTTGGAGGTGGTGTGGGTGGAGGTGGTATTTACAGGAATGTTTGCCTTATTAACTAATTATCACTTTGTGGAGAAACATGCACTATTCCATCTTCATCACCTCGTAGACGTGAAATCGACGGACTATATTCAAGACCCTTTCTTCCTTCATTTTTGTAATTTTTTCCACTTCGTGTAGCCCCAAACATCAAGGTCACTGCATAACTCATTTTTCACACAATAACATTTTAATCCAGGTATTCAAAGATTTCATGTACTTACCTCGCAGTCCTTTGAAAAAGTGTCGCTCCACCTCGTTGTAGTTGACTCAGTTGTCCACTGCAAATTCTGTTACAAATCCTACTATGACGCGATCGAGCCAATGATCAACAGTGTGGGTGATCTTATCCTCCAATGCTTCCAAACATAGGACTAGCTTCGGGGTGTACACAATAGGATTGTCAAGTTTCCACCTTCCTTGGCTATATCCTAGCTTGGCGATCCACTCATATAGCTCAATCAGAAATGAGTAGAAAAAGATCTCGTGGATCTCTGTATATAGGTACCTATCTAGCTACTGTTCCTTTGTCAATCGCGAGTTTCTATTCTCTTGCACCGTGAATTCATGGATCTTCTTATCCAACCAGTCTCCAATCTCTTTCTTAGTTAGATTCTAGTGATACGACATCACACATCTCTTATGTAGATTCTGGTCCTCGCAACGAAACCATTTTTTGGCTTGTGGTGGCTTGACCTAGGTTCAACATTAATTAGCCGAACAAATCCCTACACTATTAGCCCTTTCAGCATCAGCTCACAGAACATAGACTGAAGTCTCACCCGAAGCAGTGGGGGGATACAAGAACCAAGTTTCTGCACCCTGAGATGGTCATGATGTCATTTTATTCCCTTTATTCCTGCCTTTGTGCAAGTCAATTCACTCTAGGGCTTACCAGATGAGCCCTCTATTCCATTCTTCCATACCTTTGTGAAAGGGTTCGGTTGTCCTTCATGCAACCCTAACCCTTGATCTAGACCCTTTTGCACTGCTAAGGTAGCGTACAATGCAAATTCCTAAACTAGTCTAAGTGTCTTACTTATCTTATTAGTTACTCACTGTTAGTGTTAACACTCAGGTTGTTCCCTGCTTCCTATAGGGAATACGGCCGAGGTAACCACTAACCAATCTTTTGCTCACAGGTCCTAGCCTACCTACAACCAGAGAGGGCTCTCTCTTTATGGTTTAGCATTGTTGGGGTTGATTTTAGGCTAGTTGTGATGCACTGATTTTGTTTTAGATTTGGTTGGGTGGTGAATTCAAATAGAGCTGGTGTACAAATTACAGATCACAGAGCAGTCTGAACCATTGGGCAATGGAGTTTATGATGGTGTGCTGCTGAAGTATTTCTTTGAGGGAAGGGTATTGCTGCAAAGCCAAATAGGCATTTTGTGGAACAATTATTCAAATTTGGGTTATGAAAGCATGACATCAGTGAGTGAAAGGCAGTCAAGAATCTTTCACTATGCTAATTGGGGAAGAAAGTGGGAGTATTGTTTAAGAGCAGTTAAGAATTCATAAACAATATTCATAGTGAGAGAATTAGTTTAAATATGAGAAATTAAGAATTCATATCCATGGCTAATTTTGAAGAAAACATATTTAGAAACATAGATTGAGTAGAGGGTGTATTTAAATAAGTCCTAAGTTATTATTTTTCCCTGTTGCTATGATCATGAAACATATGTGAAATTTATGCATACACAGAAAGACAAAACATAGTTCAGAGTAACTTATTGTTCCATTAAGTGACACAGGAATTCTGCAGCGTAACACAGTCCTTGATTTCCACCTTCAGATAGTACAGAGACTAGGAACTTCACCAGCAATTTATATTAGCAAAAAGTCTGAGATATACAATGCAGCTCTTCAGAGAGAGATTCACCAAAACCAAACCCCAATATGTTCTATGGGGGGATATATATACAAAAATAGGAGATAAAATATCAAGATGATGAGTCATTGTGTAATAAATTACATCACCAACTCTGTTAAAGAAGTAAATGAAAGAAATAACTACAGCAGTTAATATTGGTGTGGCAACTATCTTTTGTCAGACAAGTTTTGACTTTTCTGGCTCAACAAAGTTGGCTGTAGCTGTGTCTTTAATCTGCGTTTGTTGAGCACGCTGTATTAGTGCTTTGCTGAGTCACTGCCTTGATGCTTTCTGTAGTACCTGTATGTTTCATTCTTTGCTGACCTGTACTATGACTGACATCTAAAGCTGACAAAAGGAAGAGTAGAACAAAATTACCTGGGCAATACTTCCAACATTGCTTGCCACCAATCAGCTGGAGGTAGCTGATGTCTCCTTATCTTTATTAGTGTTTCATCTGCTTCAGTATATCTATAGAAATTTGGAGGCACTTCAAACACATGATTAATCTCATGCTCAATAAAAAATAGATTCTCCAATCTATCATATAGAGATTGCCCAGAGGGAGGTCTTGCTTCTTCTGTGGAGCTGGTAGATGCTGTAATCTAAGTTTCAACATAATTGTTGATTCTGGTGGTGTATTGCTCACAGGAAAACAGTTTTCCAGTACTAGTCACTAGGCTGGGTAATCCTCTGCTTTGCAATGCTGTTATTTTTGTCCTAAAATCATTTACCTCTACCTGCATCTCCTGACATTTCCTTTTGAGAGTCTGTGTTAAATTTCTCAAGGTCAGCACTTTCTTTGCTATCAGGATAGTGTCTATTCGACTGTGGATGTCCAATGCTGTCAATTCTTCCTTGGTGTGAGTGTTAAGGAAATGAATCATCTTGTTGGCCTACTCAGGCATAATCCCCATTGCTTCTCTCGCCTTTTGAATTTCAAACTGAGCCATGCCTATTAATTCAATTTGCTCATGTATAGCCTATATCGATCACCATTGGTCATTGATTGATTGGCCAATTTTGGCCCACAAAATATTTTTGATCTCAGCCAGAGTTTTGTCTAGAGATAGTTCTTTTTCTAAGGCCTTCACTCTGGTCTCTAGGGCTTTTATTTCCCTTTGCTTCTCGGCCACTGTCATTTTGGACCTGTCATAACTGGCCTCTAGTATAGCCAACCTTTATTTGGCCTCTTTTACCTCTATCACCTGAATTTCAAGCTCCTTGATAGCTTTCATTAGGTCCTCCATAATCATACTAGATTCTGGTGTTGTTGTTGTTGCTGTTGTAGCATTTGTAGTTGATGTAACTGTTGTAGGTGCTAGAATGGCAGGAGGGGCTGCTGTTTTTTATGTATGAGGAGCAGGGCCAAGAGTTGTAGATGTTTGAGGGGGTTGGGAGGTTGACTCCCCTTGTTTATCTTGAAAGGTTTTTTCCAATTCTACCTCCATCTGTAGTATTCTTTTGATTCATCTTTAGAAGTAGATCCATGGTCTCATCAACCTGTTTCTCCTGTACAAGTTCTGCAGTTTGAGGGTGAATGGTTGCAGGCAGCTTTGCCTGCTTTCTGAGTACAACAATATCATCTTCCTTCTTCTTCATAAGGGCCTTGATACCCTTTGGATCCTTAGGATCATGTCCTAGATCAACAATAATGTCCTCCAACGTTTTTATTCAGTTATCCTTAGTAGTAGAGGACATCCTTTCCAGATCTAATTGAGTATTTGTATTTTTCAGTGATTCTTTTAACTAATGGGCCAACATGGCCTTGTCTGCAAGTGTGGCATAGACCATTTCCCCTGTTTGCTTATGCAGTTCAATTTGATCCATGGGATGTATGTCCTTGGAGAGGACTTCGATGTTTATCTGTATGTAGTCTGCAGATGATTTGGGGTGTGGAACTTTAGGCTTGAAATGAGTAAAAATCATCTTGTCCTCCTTGATATCATACGCTACCATCAATCTTTGTTTCTTGGAGGATGTTGTTTTCAATAATTGATCATAAAGTTGTATTCTTAATAGTTCATTTTGTGCCTTGATTTCCATAAAAGTTCCTTTGATACCAGTTGGCTGCTTGCCCTGCTGCCTAGAAGAAGACACCTTTGTACTATGTTGCATTCCCTGTTCTTGCTAGAATGAGTTGGTAGCAGTCTGCTGGCTAGACTCTCTCTCTCTGTTCTGGCTCTCTACCATTTCTTCACCGATTTCTTCTTCAGCCTGAGGATCAATTCTTTGCCTCTTGGCTTCCGGTTGCTGTGTTGACCCACTTGGAGGTGTGGGCTCCTCTCTATCTCGTTTCTTACCTCTCTCCTCATTAAGAGGAGTTTGCAAGACTGGAACTTGTGATGTTTCAATTTGTTGTAGAGGGGCTTGCCCTTGACTCTGACCGTTGGGAGTGGTGGGTTGTTCTGTCTTTGTCTCCTGCTGTGCATCCAACACTTGTTTTCCCTTTGTTGTAGCTGTTGTTGTTGTAGATGCTTGCTGGGCAGTTTGTGCAGCTGCAGCCGTGGAGGTGCCTTCCCCAACTTGGAGTGGCAACTTGAATGTCACATGGTGAAAAGAATCCAAGTCAAGATTTTTTTCTAAATCTTTGACATTTTGCTCCATTATCTCTTCTTGAGTAAATTCTTCAATTAATGTGCCTGGCACCCATTCATCTTTGTTGCATATTGCTTAATTTGTGGAATTGGACAATGCTTATAGGCTAACAGCCTATATTTGACTCTTCTAGCACTGATAAAGCCATCAGGGTCATAAGGGACCCACCAGAAACTCCTTTTTAGTTTGAGTTGTTGCCCCAGTATTTGATCAACCTCTTGCCAACCATCTTTCTTGTTCATGATAAAGGGGCCTAGATTGTCTTTGAATTTCAGGTTAGCTTTCTTCTTGGCACTATGAAAATGAGTAAGATCTGAAATAATGAGTTGCCTATAGTATTCCAAGGCAAACAATCTCATGGGTACATATCTAGGGAGCCTGTAGGGAGAGAGATCACAACCATAGATCCTAATGACAGTGTGATTTTGGTATAGATACCAATCACCTATTTTATCATTCTTGCACAACTGCAATATTTTCTGCATGTTATATGACAACCTAGGAGGAGGAGTTATTTTTAAGAGACATGAGACTGGATAAACAAATTGGTCAATGAACTCACAGTAAGAATAGGGAGAGTTCTAAACTTGATGAAAAACTGAAGACCAAAAGATAACAGACCTCCTTTCAACCCTGTGAATCCAACTTTTTGATGGGGCATTGGAAACGATCTGATTGATAGTACATGAACAGGTGATAGTTATATGATGAATATTTGAATACTGCCTCCCTATCCAGCCTTAGCAGTTGGGCATGTATTTTATTGGCAATGAACTTTGCATAGTTATATTTGATAGTAGGGGGCTTTCCAAGGCTATATGCAGACAAAATGACCAACATTGTTTCATCAATATGCTCACTTGTTGAGAAACCCAGGACAGAGGATATCATGTCCACAAGCAGCTTGCCTACCTCATTGAAATATACATATAGGAAAGGAGGTGGCCCTGTAGGTTGGCAGTCTGCTCTCATGAAGGTCTTGGCAATTCTAGCAATCTCAGTGCTGGAGAGTTTGGGGACTTCATCCAGCAGGTATTTGATGGAAAAAGGGATGAACAGTTGGGTCTGTTTGAAATTGAGCATCTGATTAATGGAATCAGGAGTTATATGAAAGAGTATGCTCCCAGATGGATACTTGATAGCTCTGAGACTTGGGTCATAATTTTCAACACAGAGATGAAATATTTCAGGAAAAATATTTACAGAAGGCAAGAAATAGATGCGCAAATTTGACTCCCAGATGCCATACATGTCACTGTTGTTTAAGTAGCTATTCCTTAGCTGACAGAAGGTCTGTAAGTGGTTTTTGTCCCCAACCAAATCCTGAATGAGGTAATCACTGTCCACTAAAGGCAGTGCCTCAAGTTCCTTGTTAGGTGCATTGGTAGGAGCAACATTTAGAGCAGCTGGGGCAGCCATATTGAAATCTTTTCTGCGTTGATACTTGGGGCTAGGATTCAGTACAATTAATGCAGACTACAAAGTGAATTTGTATTTGGCAGTGGCTTTAGCTGTTTGCAATGTGTGTCAAAGGAGAGATTACAGAGTTTCAACAGACTTTATCTCTGGTTGACAAACTTGTGGGGAAACTGTAGGGCAAAATAAAGCTGTCCTTGAGCATGAGCAGGTGCACTTTTGCAGAGAGGAGTCTGGTGAGAGTGGATAATGAACAACTGTGAGGACCTGTGTTGGCAGCACAGGCTCTTAAAGCCAATTTTTCAAGTGAATTTCGCAGACCGACGCGGGTTTACTGAGCTTTGTGGGCAAAAGGTGTTAACCAAAAAGTTCAGACAACAAGTAGGTGCATAGTTGGCTCAGTGAGGGTGATAGCAGACTTTTATGACGGTAAAAAATGGACCAAATGGTGAAAGAAAGGGTAAAAAGGTTGATTGTGGGCAAATACCTAGTTTTCACGACGTTGAGGGTGTTGAGCTGGAACAATGGTGAGTAATTGAGTTGAATTTGCAGGTGGCAGCAGCTCGGACGGTCAAATTCCAGGTTGGGCGGCAAATCGATGTGAACGGCATGCACAGCGCTCCCGAGAAAAGTAGTGAAAATGATATAAAATGGTCCTTTTTGCGTTGTTTTATGAAAATTAGGGACTTTTTGGCGCTTTTGGCGCTTTTTGGCGATGATGTCAGCATGACATCATCAGCAGGTCCCGGGTAGGGCAGGATGACGTGGACCACTGACATGGGGGGTGAGGTGGCACAGGACATGGGGGCATGATGTGGATGCGGGCGGATTAGGTGGCAATGTCACGGAGGCAGGGCGCGAATGCGGGCGGCGACGTCAGAGATGATGTGGTGCTGATGTCGGGGCGGAGGGTGGTATCCGGTTTTCTCCCCGCACCACCTTTTGGCATGAGCGGTATCAGGGGAGGGGCCTCTGAACACCCTGGGAAGGCGATGCGTTGTGGGGGTATGGCGGTAAAACCGCCAATCCCCCAGACGCTAAACCTCTACCGGCTTGTGGGTGAAAATGATCGCCCACCATTGGATCTGGGGGGCTAACGATCGAACGTCTGGCGGGGGTTACGGGGTGGCGGAAGGTTAACTGTGGAGCCCGCAAATTAAAAAACGTTAAAAATAATGGCAGGGGTGGGTTTAAACTTTGGTTGGCGAGGTTATAATGTGCGCCCATTTTATATTTGTTTATTTCAAACATTACAAATGAACACATTAGCGCGGGAGGGATAAAAACGGGGTTTGTGAGCGGGGGGCACTATGGTAATTGATTTTACCCAAGGGTTTAATCAAAACCCATAGTCTTTAGGGTGGGGGAGGGTTAATATTAGTCCCAGATGGACTAAATATTTCCCAAGACTAACTTATATAGCTATATTGCTATGGGGTGGGGTATTAAATAGATTTTTGTGATTGCATTAGCTATTGTAGAATTAGGGAAGGGAAGCAATGTTAAGGAGCTAAATAATAAAATTAGCTGTTAATATGACTTTGTGAGGTGAAAATGCAGGGGAAAATGCTAAGCTCATGAAATGAAACTTAGTCACATTAGAGAAACGGAATTCAGAATAGTGATTTTTACACAAGAAATGTGGCTTCTTTTTCTTTAGTCAACTGAGAATTTGACTTGGAATTGGTACTCGAGTGAAGTGAAATAAGATTGTTGGGCAGATCCCAAGGTCTCTGGGGAGTGTTAGTAAATGACCTTTGGGGGAAAAAATGAAATTAGTCATGCTTCCATTGTTATGTCATCAAACCTCTGCCATGGTGCCAATACCTTGAATGAGATGAGTTCTTCTTTGGTAAGCCAAGTGGTAATGGCATTTTACTTCTACAACCTCACACTACCTGTTAGATACCTATACCAATAGGTTTCATCTTTCATGATTGGCAGGGGAAGTGCCAATATGATCTACTTTGATGACACAAAGATCTCATATTTTGGTAGTGAAAGTATACCCACATTTGGTTGATGTTGCCTCACCTCAGAATGGGTGATCCAACAGCCTAAGCTGGGTCATGCCATGTTTCAATTTTTGTTGTAGATAAGAGAAAGAAACCTGTCCAAACAGCTCAATCTTGGCAGGTAAAGTAGATAGGTAGTGAAAGAAGGTTCCCAACTATTTAATCTGGGGCCTTGGAAGCAATAAGGGCAGCTTTAGATAGAAAATCAAAAGAAAGCCAAAGGAAAAGAAAAGGCACAAAAGGGTTTGCAAATCTAAGTGCACCCTCCTTGGAGTAACAAAAAATGCTAGGCAATAGAGTGGGTAGGTAGAGGGGGTTGTAGAAAGTTTGGTTCATGGCACTGCACTAGCCTAAAGCAAAGGTAAAAACATGGTGCCAGTAAAAATGACCTATTTGCAGCAGTCTTGCAGAAGCCTAATGGAGCATGTCTAACTTCCAAATCACCCCCTATCACATTCATAACTTACATCCCTATGCCACCCATGTATACAAAGAAAATCAAAGTCTTTTGTTAGTTCTAGTTTCTTTAATAGCCACATTTCTTGTGCAAAAATTCTTTTCATTTTGATCTACTTCCCCAAAACTAAGTTAATTTCATATAAAGAACTTAGTATTATACCTCCCTCATCCACCCCCTTTTTTCATCCATATTAACTACTAACCTATCATTATGTACCTCCTTATACCCCCTATTCCCCCTATTACTATGTAAAACTTGGCAAAAATGCAAAACATCTATGTATCCCATTGCCCGAGCATTATAGCTCTATGTATGACTTTGAAGGTCTTCGAGCGCTAAAACATTTAAGCGCAACCCAAAGAGCGCAAAATAATTAATCCTGGGATTAATCCAAGATTTGCTCGGATTAATAACCTTAAACCCGCTTTGTAAATAAACCTTTGCAAAAACCCGAAAAACCCACTTTTTCCAAAGTTCCGCCAGGCGTGAATTTCAGAAAAAATAATATTTTATCCTTCCCCGCAGTTCGTATTACCCACGCATCTTATTAACCAATCGACCGTCGGATCTGAGCTCTCCCATCCGACGGCCCACATGATATCGAATGAGCCTCCGTGACCGAAAGATACCTTCCAAGAAACTGTCAGAGGGTGACGTCAGGCCTCTGCCACACGTCACCCATATATTCTCTCAAAGCACCCTCTGACAATACTGCGACCGTATAAAGGGCGGTCCGAGAAAACCCTCTTACCAGTCTGCAATACCTCCTGCCCACGCCAGCGCCACGACCCGCCTACGTCACTTCCACTTGGCGCCCTGTCAGCACCCCCGACCGCCAGCGCTCCTACGTGTCCGCCACCTGTGCAATCCTCGTGGACCACTCATAGACTGCCACGTCACCTGATGACGTCATTCTGACGTCACCCAACCCTAACCCCACCTGATGACGTCATGCTGATGTCATCCAAAAAGCACACCAATAACCCAAAAAGTCCATATTTTAGCCAATTTTTGCGTTTTTTCTCATTTTCGCTGAAAGAACTATTACTCTCCTCTGCATGAAAATTACGTCCATCTGCCGCCAACCTGCAGAATTCGACCTGAAGAACGTTGCTGCCTCCAACCCGCCTGTATTTGTCACCATTGCCGGAAATTCACCAGGTATTTACCCAAAGCATCCTTTCAGAGCTAAGTTATGTCCATATTTCTCCGAAACTGAATTCACAAGAGTGAGACAACCTGTTTTTACCAATAAATCCCCGAAAAAACGAGCATTCCTCATAGTTGCAGGGTCGAATTTCACCTGCTGAACCCATATACAGTCACCCTTCCCTAAATTCCCACTCTGTCCGCGCATTCGTGGACGGTAAACCTGAAAGGCATAATTCACAAGGAAAACAGAGTGGCCAGTCCCTGCAGTTGCTCAATTAACTTTGAGCATTTCACACCATTGTCACCACAGTTACCTCATTTACCCTTACAGTTGGCTTTACTTCTGCAAAATTAGCCCTCTGTGTTCTCCTACCTACTAAAACCAGGTCAGTACCAAGTCATAACTACTTCTTAGCCATGGAAACACCAATAGTCCTGAATGTTCAACCTTTGAATGCCCCACACAGAGAGCTAGAGTGGAAAGCCCTAGGTGATAGAGATTACCAGATGTTAGACTCCATGGCCATGACAGTCAAATTCAATATTCACCTGTTGAATGATTTAAAGGCCCAATATCTAAGTGGGGCTGACACCTTAGGAATTTGGGACTCCCACATACCCATTTACAACCTTCCTCAAGTCAATGTCCTCCCAGACTTGATAAATCAATGCATGTCGAGCTATGACCCCTGTCAGAGAGCCGTCCTCAGCCCCTCAGGCTCAGTATTGTTCCATATCACCCCTGAGGCCATTAATGAAATGCTCCATTTTCACACCACAAAACCCCTAACTCCTCTCTTCATTCGTGATTTGATAATGAAAGGGGGCAAGTTGTCCAGTGATCAGATTGCTAGGATTAATCAATTGTTTATTCAGCCTCAATATCAATCTATGAGCACTGCCCTTCCCATAGCATATCCATATCTTAATGAGCTGGGAAAATGCTGGTAGATTTGATCAGTTACATCCTGGGTTATGGGTCATATGAGGATCTGGATGAAACCATTATGGCCATGCTGTCCATTTTCTCCCCAGGGATGCCTCCTGCTGTACATTATGATTTTGCCACTTTTATTGCCAATACGATTCATGAGCAATTAATGAATCTGGAGAGGGAAAAGGTGTTTAAATACACTAGGTACATATATCATTTATTCTTGTTCTATCAGCCTGATGCCTTCCCTCTCCCTCTCAAAAAGCTAGATGCCCAGGGAAGCCCAAGGTTGGTTGTGTTTTGGTCTTCAGTTTGCCATCTTCTGCCTTATTCACCTTACACCTACTGTGAATTCATTGATATTTTCATTCATCCAGCTATGACCTTATTGTTGGGTGTCCCTCCTCCCAGATTGACAGATGAAATGCAGAGAATTCTTCAACTCTCAAAGGCCTACAGCATTGGCAATTGGTACTTCTACCAATACCATACAGTAATTAGAGTATATGGCTGTGAGCTGAATCCCTATAGGCTACCAAGATATGTCCCTATGAGACTCTTTGCCCTAGAGTACTCCAGGCAGTTTCGAAATGCAGACTTTGTCCATTTCCAAAGTAAAAGCAAGAAGGTGCAACTAAAAGTGAGAAATCAGCTGGGCCCCTTTTTGTACAATAAGACGGAGGAAGGATGGAAGGAGGCTGATAGGATCCTAGAGACCCTCAGACTTCAAACCAGTTTCAAGTGGGTGCCTTATGACCCTAATCACTTCATTTCCCTTAGGAGAATAAAATACAAATTGGGTGGCCATGTTCATGTGAAACTGCCTCATATTGAGAAGTATGCCAATGCCCTAAGCTGGAAAGAAGGCACCTTAGAAGAGCCAATTGGTAAAGAAGAAATGCTAAGAAGAGAAGCAAGCAATCTTGAAAAAGAGGCTGACTTGGAACATTGTGGGCAGGTTTCTTCCTCCTGTCAAAGGCAAATTGGAGCAGCTGCCTCATCTTCCACAACCCAGCAGCAAGCAGCCGAAATTTCCCAACAGGAAACAAATAAAGATAAGGGCAAGCAGGTGGAGCAGGAACAACCACCTCCTAGAACAGAGCAACAAATAGGGCAGCAAGTAGAAAAGGAGTTCGAACAGCAACAAGAACAAAAAGAAGAACCTCAAGAAGAGGGGCAGCCTATGTAGCAAGAACAAATGGCTGAAGCCCCAACACCTACTTAGCAACAGGCTGAAGAGAACATGCCTTCTGGACAAGAGAAGACAGTGGAGACCTCAGTGCTTCAAACTCCACAAAAGGAGGAAAAAGGAAAGAAGAGGGACAGAGAGCAGGAGACTCCCCTTACCACATCCACAAATCAAGGGGAGAAAAGACAGAGATTAAATCCCCTCCCTGAGGAAGACATGCCTATTTGGAAATCGTTGGCAATGGGCCCACCAAGTATGGAGGCATCTGCCAGTTCCTTTCAGCAGGAACAAGAGAGAAATATTGGAGGAGAGGTCAGCTCCTCAAGCCATCAAAGGAGACTCGAGGCAGGCATCAAGCAACAGTTTACTGATATCAAGAGGAGAAATGAGCCACTCAGGCTCCAAATATACAACCAGTTGCTAAAGATGGCCCCTACAAATCAACAGAGGCTTATGTCAGCCTATGACATCTCAGAAGGAAAAATGACCATGAGTCATTTCATGCCCACAACCCTGCACCACAGTCAGCTGCAGACTAATATAGAACCAACCTTGAGGTCTTGAAAAGACATCTCCCTATGGACCAAATAGAATTCATAAGCAAACGGGTGAAATGCCTAGCAAACATTGGCAGACAAAGCAATGTTGGCAAAGGTTGGAAAACGCCTAAATAATACAGCTGCCCAACTTGAGTTGGAGAACCATCCTCCTGGCAAAGACAACAGGATCAAGTCTTTGGAAGATATAATTATAGAATCTTGGGCATGACCCAAGGATCCAAGGCCATACAACGCTGCTAAAATAAGAGATGCAGACCTTGCAGCCCTGAGGAAGAAGGCTGAACTCCTAGCACCATTCACCCCCAAACAGATGAGGTTCTCAGCAGAAGCAAGAAAAGAGATCCATTCACCCCAACAGATGAGGTTGCTCAGCAGAAGCAAGAACAAGAGATAGCTACATTTCTGGTAGCACTGCACAAGCAACTAGTGCAGACAGAAGGGAGGCTGGAAGACACAGAGGCTGCACTACAGGCAGCCCTGCAGCAGAAATATGGAGGCCAGACTTCTCAGCCCCCTCCAGAGGTTATAAACCTTGAAGAGCCTCCAAAGACCGCTCCTCCTCCCACAGAAGCAGCAGCATCAGCACCATCAACATCAACAACAGCACCAGCACCATCTACAGAGCAGGCTCCAAGCCTCGACATGTAAAAATTGATGAGTGAGGTCCAGGCCCTTGAAGCCCAGATGACAGAATTGAATGGAGGCAAGGAGAATTTCGCCAAGCTGAATGAGAAGTATGACAAATCAAAGCAGAATGTGGATGAGAAAGGGAGAGAAATAAAAACTCTCAAAGAAAGGATAAAGGAGCTGGAGAAAGAGCTCACCCTTGACAAAGTGGTGGCTGAGATCAGGATAGTTTTGTGGACCTACATTGGCCAATCAATAACGGATTAGTGGCAATACATTGAGACTATTCATGAGCAAATGGAGCTCATAGGAAAAGCACAAAGGGAAGTGCATAGAGCAAGGGCATATCTAGGTAGTATGCCTGAGATAGCCAGCAGAATGATTAATGTTCTCAATAACCGGACAGGTCCTCAGCTGGCAACAATTGGGATCTCCAAGAGGACAGAGACTATCCAGCTAATAAAGAGGGTCCTCACACTGAAAAGCCTGGTGCAGACATTGGATAGAAGAAGCCAAGACATGCAAACAGAGGTAAATAGGTTCATGGACAAATTTGCAGCATTACAGCGTAGAGGTCTTCCCAGCTTGCTCAACAGTGCAGGAAAACTGCTATCACATGAGGTCGATGCAAAAAGGGTGAAACATTTGCCACCAATCAAATCAGTCAAGGATCAAGCGGCTCACAGGCAACAGGGCCAGCATCTGGGCAAAGTCTCTATGACAGAGTAGAGAATTTGTTTTTTATTATGAATGAGATTAGCCATCTATTTGAAGTGCCTCCGAACTTCCACAAATACACAGAGGTAGATGAGACCTTGGATGCAATTTTGAGGCATCAATTGCCTACACAGGAATGGTGGACCTCAATGTTACAATTATTATTATAGCAGGGGGTTTCATCTAAGTTTTGTCATCGAAATATATAATTCATCACATTCAGAAAGTGTGATGCATATACTATGACCAAAAGGTGGAATGAGCCACCTCAGCAGGAAGATTCGGCCACCAAAAGCAACAATGACAGCTACAGCTAGCAGGGCCGAGAAAAACTACAGCATGACAGAGTATAAAGACACATCATTCACATCATTCAGCATTAAAGCAGAACGCTCAACCGACTCACTCTCCTCCAAAGGTCAAGAAGAGGCCTAACAGCATTAAAGACCATTTATCTTACATTCAGAGTAGCAATAACTTTCTTAACTGATATTTTGTAAAGTTGGTGAGCATAGTTAATGTATCAAATGACTCAGCATTCAGATATTTTGTAAAAAATATTGTATATATTCCCCCTCGCACAAACTTTCAAGGGGTTGTTGTTGGTTTTGTTGTTCTCTTATGAAGAAATGAGAACTCAGTTGTAACTTTCAGAAGGATGTTATAAATAAAGCTTGGATTTTACAGGAACTGAGTCTTACTGGTGCATGCTGTGATTGGAACCATTGAATGCTACAGGATTCTAGTGCTATGGCTTGATATAATAAGTGTTTCTCTATCTCTGTTAATGTTTCTCTTATTTGTTTTAACTCATGACTCTCACATGTTGTTCTAAATCTAGGAAAGAAAGAAAAAGAATAGCTCAGGATTTGTCCATGGAGACACCCTGATCTCAATCTATCTTCACTATAAATGTTTTTCATAACTTTAGTTGTTTAAATTGGAATTCTTAACTGCTCCAATAAGCTCTGAATATCTCACAGTCATTATTTGGTAATTCATTTATGCTACTAAGTAGAGATTATTGTTCAAATTGATATCACACTGTCTGTAACTCCACATCCCATTGTTTCACTCACTAAATCGTAAAATTATATTAACAATAGCCATCTAGCCTTGCAGAAAAACTTTCTCCATCACAGGCACCAGAACTATCTCACTTTTCTGACTCCATATGCCCAATGGATTAGCATCTTCTGCACTCTTCATGCCCTTCTTACAGCAAAAGCTCACCAACCAAAGTCTTAAACAGGAAACTGAACTTTTAACTAGCCTAAAATCCTCACAAAGCATAGCTGAAACTTAAAGAGAGAGCCCTCTCTGGTTATAGATAGGCTAGGATCTATAATCCAAAGGTTGGTTAGTGGTTACCCCGGCCGTATTCCCTTGGGAGTCATAGGGGACAACCTAGGTGTTAACATAAATGGCGACTCCACTGGGGACAACCTTAGGATTTTCTAATTACTGTATATTTCCTAAATCTACAGGTGAAGCCTGAAAGTTTGCCAGGAAGCCTTCAAAATTGTTTCTGTTTTACATTAACAAGTTTACATAAAATCTGCTTCAGTCTATCTTCATACTAGCTTTAGGACATACACATCCATTCCAAAATCTTGTCTAGCCCTTTCAGATTCAAGAAAATCCTAAAATACTTAAAAAACAATTCAGAAGCTTGCTCCTAAGAAGAATCAATGGTATACAAGGTCCAACCCTGACCCTAACCCACCAACTATTTTTGAAAATCCTAACACGATCCCTAAAAACATTAGGAAGCAGCAAAAACAGGAAAATCCTTCTGTCTTGAGCCCTGAGATAGTCTACCTTAACCCCGTTCTCACTCCAATTAAGGTTCTATTCCGGTCTACCCCTGGTTCCCCTAGTTCACCATCTACATCTCAAAGTCCTCCTGTCACACCTTCATCCACTTCACATATTCCCTTGACCAACACTATAGTCCCTGCCATACCTACTACCCCTATTGCCCCAATAGTTCCTGTTGTCCCGGTTATCCCTATCAACCCTATAAACCCTGCAAATATGGCCAATAGATATGTACCCCTGCAGTTACCTGCTAATGCTGCAGCCCTGCCTCATGAATACCAATCCAAAATCTCATACTTTGACTCCACTGGCCCTTTCACAGCCATTCAGCATGCCAGAAGGATGCAAGATCATTTTGAGAACTATGAAATTGATGATGACAGTGTAAGAATGAGAATTTTTGTTCAGAGCCTGACAGGGGATGTAAGAACCTGGTTTAGGTCACTCACTATAAATACTATAACAACTCCTGATGAGCTTTACCATGCCTTTACTAATAGATGGGAAAAGAAGAAAGATCCCTTGCACATACTAGGTGAATATGATACAATCAAGCGAGGTCCTCAGGAGACCGTTTTGGAGTATTGTGCAAGATTCAATAATGCATACAACACAATACCGCAGAATTTGAGACCTCCCCCTGATTTAGCATTATACAAATTCCCTGATGGTTTTGACCCTGACATGGCATATCAGTTGAAGGAAAGAGCCCCTGAAACCCTTGAGGATGCATAAAAAATTGCTGTCACAGTGGAGGCTAACCTTATTGCCAAGAGGAACAGGGCAAGATTGGAAAAGAGAGTCATCTTCAAAGAGGAACCCTCAGCCTTTGATCAGAAACTGGATGCAATACTCGCTGGCATGAAAAGTTTGGGTGACAGAGTGGAATCTGTGGAGAGAAAGTCATCATGGGAAGCACCACAAAGTAACCCTGTCAGGAACCCAAATTTTAGGAGAAATCAAAACCCAAACATTAGCAAGGCCAGTTCTGATCCAGAGATAATACCTCCCTTCCAGGAAAACTGTACTGAAGTATCCACTTCAAATGAGCAAGTAGATGACACCCACATTAACCTAATGGGCCTAAATGATGAGTCGCAAGTTTTCCCGAGTCATGAAGATCACAAGGAGGATGACATTAAGCAGTTCCAAACCAGGTCAGGTGAGTCATTTGACTTTAAACAAGGTTATGACACAGCCGTTTATGAAGTTCACAAGCAATACAAGCTAAGAAGTAGAACTATAAATGTAACACAGCCTGAAAAAGCAAAAGATAGCCTGCAGCCTAAAAAAGCCATAGTTACAGAACCACAGGACAAAACTGATTCAGTTACAAATGAAATAACCGTTGAAGAAATAACTGAACTATTCCCCTCAAAACAAAAGCCAATGGTTGCACCACCTTTGCAACCTAATCCAAATACTACTCCTCAAGAGATGAGTAAAAAGGATAAGTCTCATGATCGAGACAAGAATCAAGAGGAAAACTCAATAAACAAGGAAAAGATTGTCACCCACAATACCAAGATCCAAACTGAAAGACCATTTGACCTAGAAGTTGAAATTGGAAAATTGAAGATAGCTATTCCTCTTTCAGAATTAGCCAAGCATGACATCTACAAACAACAAATCAAGAACTCTCTTCAACTAACTCGTAATAAATATAATGTCAATGTGTTAGATGATACCCCAAAATTGCTTTTTGGTCCAGAGGTTGATGGAAAGGCAGCAGTTACAAGGATCTTACTTTTCTATGCCAGCTTGCATATTTATGATAAGATACTACATAATGCAATGTTTGATTCAGGCGCCTCTCACAACCTTATACCTAATTCAGTGATGGAGAGGCTCAACCTGGACATTACAAGACCTTATAGGACCTATTTTCATTTGACTCTAGCCAAGTAAAATGTTTAGGCTTAATAAAAGATCTTTGTGTGTCACTGGTCCAAAGCCCAAATAAAACAATTCTAATGGATGTTGTAGTTGCTGATATCCCACCCAAATATGGAATGCTGTTATCAAGATCATGGGGGGCTAAACTCCAAGGTTCCCTACAATTAGACATGTCATATGCCACCATCTCAGTATTTCGTCAACCCAAGAGGCTATATAGAGAGTCACTTATGAAATACATGGTTAGCAGTGAAGACAAGCCTCAAAACTTTCCCATATATGTTGTTCATTCTGACATAGACTCCTATATTCTCTTCAATGACAATACACGTCCCCCAAATGATGAAGAAACCCAGACACTCAAACAAGATCGGATTATAAATGAAGAAATTCCTGATCTAGTAATATTGGTTGATAAGTCAACAGATAAAAATGTGCAAGACAAACCAAATGTAAGCCAAGATCTCAAATTGTTGATGCCAAGTCCCACAACAGTTGAAAAACCTTCCCTAAATCAAGAAGCCCTCTGGTTCCTTGAATTTGATGGATCAGTCAACAAATTAGGGGCAGGGGCAGGGGTTTGGATACATAAAAAACAAAACAATCATGGAGAGGGCCGAGCCTATAGGTTAAACTTCAGGTGCACCAACAATATGGCAGAATATGAAGCTCTCTTACTAGGCCTTAAACTAGTAAAATCCTTATAGGCCATAAAAGTTTCAATCCTAGGAGACTCAGACCTAATCATCCAACAAGTAAAAGGAAACTTTGTCACTAATGACAAAAGACTGAGATCTTATAGGTCTGCTGCTGCTAAAATACTAAATTCCTTCACTGAATTCCAAATAACCAAAATTCCTAGAACCCATAACCTTCATGCTCATAGTTTGGCCACATTTGCAAGCACTTGCAAACTACCTTTTGAACCCCAGCATTGCTTTATAGCTGAGATAAAGCACAAACCTTCTGTCCCAAACAATGTCAAGGATTGGCATGTATTTGAGGATGATACACAAATAAACAATTTCTTAACTCTGTAGCAAGAGTTTTCAGGACTGAACATTGATACAGAGGCTGCAAGTGAGCCACAAACACTAGCTGAACAACACCACACAAATATCTCACTCGAAACAGCCAATCAAATGCTTTGTCCAACAAACTTTGACCAGGAGAAAATACAAGAACTTGAACAAGTTCATTCTAAGGAAATAGCTGATACTGAAGCTGAAGTTATACAATGGAAAGACAATTTTCTTCCAATAGGCCTAACCCCATTGGAGGACATTTTTGACTCAAATGATGTCCCTAGAAAACCAAAATTGCAACTCCTTAATGCTGCCATTGAAGAGTGCAACATTGGAACTGTTGAAAAGCCCAAGATAATTAAATTATTTGCATCTCTACCACCTAATCAAAAGCCTAAATACATCGACCTCTTTAAAGAATTCCAAGATGTCTTTGCATGGAGTTATGAGGACTTAAAGTCCTATGATACCTCCATCATTCAACATACAATCCCTCTTAAGCCAAATCAGAAACCTTTTAAACAGAAATTGAGGAGAATCAACCCTATGCTTCTCCCATCAATTGAAAAAGAGGTACAAAAAATGTTTAAAGCTGGCCTAATAGCACTGATCAGATTCTCAGAATGGATTTCAAATTTGGTCCCTACAAGAAAGAAAACTGGTGAAATAAGGCTTTGTGTTGATCTAAGTAACTTGAATCAAGTATCCCTAAAAGATAATTACCCCTTACCCAAGATGGATCATATCCTGCAAAGAGTAGTGGGGGCATCAAGAATTTCTTTACTTGATGGATTCTCAGGCTTCAACCAGATCCTAGTCCACCCTGATGATCAGGACAAAACAACATTTACAACCCCATGGGGAACCTTCAAATATGTCAAAATGCCTTTTGGGTTGAAAAATGCAGGAGCCACCTTTCAAAGGGCAATGGATATTGCCTTTTCCAAAGAAATCCATGATTTCCTTGTCATCTACTTAGACGACCTCACACCTTTCTTCAAAGTCTGACCAAGAACATTTGAAACATCTAAAGCAAATATTCACAACTTGCAGGAAATATGGAATTTCCTTAAATCCCAAGAAATCCCTGTTTGGATTGGAAGAAGGTAAGTTGTTAGGTCATATCATTTCAAAGGATGGCATTAGGATTGACCCAGACAGAATACAGGCCATCTTGCAAGTGCCCCACCCAAGAAACATCAAAGAATTACAAGCATTCCTGGGGAAGATTAACTTCCTCAAGAGATTCATCCCAAATTTGGCAGAATTAAGCAGATTACTAAATAACATGCTGAAAATGGATTCAAAGGTGAAATGGACTGTAGAAGCAAATCAAGCTTTTCAAGGAATAAAGTTGGCCCTTACCCAAACTCCAGTCTTAACAAATCCTCAATTTGACAAAGAGTTTATCATCTTCTCTTTTTCTTCCCAGCATACTATTGCTGCTATCCTATTACAGAAAGATGACCAAGGAAATGAGAGACCTATTGCATTTTTTAGTAGAGCTCTCAGAGATGCACCCCTGAAATATCAGATCATGGAAAAGCAAGCATATGCCTTGGTAAAAGCCATAAAAGACTTTAGAATTTATATCCTATACTCCCATGTTATAGCTTATGTACCAAGTCCCATTATCAAAGACATACTCACTCAAGAGAACTTGGAGGGCAGAAGAGGAAAATGGATTGCCAACATCTTAGAATTTGACATTGAAATAAAACCTAAAAAACTGATAAAAGGGCAAGGTTTGGCCAACTTAATGTCTGAAACAAATTTCCAAGCCTTGGACATCAACCAACTGGACAGTGAACCGGAGCTAGCGACTCCAAAGATCAATGTAGCCTTTGAACAATCTCTGTGGTATTCTGATATCTGTTATATATTGCAAAACCTGTTTGCTCCCCCCGGATTGTCCAGAACTAAATGTAGGTTCTTAAAAATGAAAGCCTCAAGATTTTGTGTAATAGAGGGCAATTTGCTTTGGAAAAACCATGAGGGTATATTGCTAAACGGCTTAATTGAAGATGAGGCTAACAATGTCATAAAAGAATTTCATGCAGGTGATTGTTGTGGACATTTGTATTGGAAGTCCACTATGGATAAAATACTAAGGGCTGGTTACTATTGGCCCACTTTGTTCCCTGATGTAAAAAATTTCACCACCTCATGCCATAAGTGTCAAATATTTGAGGGGAAGAGAAAATTACTACCACTCCCTTTGAGACCTATTGCAATAGAAAGACCTTTTCAGCAATGGGGTTTGGATTTCATCGGGGAAATTCATCCCTCATCCTCAGGCCAGCACAGATGGATCCTCACAGCCACAGACTACTTCACCAAATGGATTGAGGCCATCCCATGTAGACAGGCAAATGATTCAGTAATCATTCAG
>APFE031683572.1:38455-83717 GCA_000404065.3 Pinus taeda
CCTTATGACCCTAATCACTTCATTTCCCTTAGGAGAATAAAATACAAATTGGGTGGATATGTTCATGTGAAACTGCCTCATATTGAGAAGTATGCCAATGCCCTAAGCTGGAAAGAAGGCACCTTAGAAGAGCCAATTGGTAAAGAAGAAATGCTAAGAAGAGAAGCAAGCAATCTTGAAAAAGAGGCTGACTTGGAACATTGTGGGCATGTTTCTTCCTCCTGTCAAAGGAAAATTGGAGCAGCTGCCTCATCTTCCACAGCCTAGCAGCAAGCAGTCGAAATTGCCCAAAAGGAAACAAATAAAGATAAGGGCAAGCAGGTGGAGCAGGAACAGCCACCTCCTAGAACAGAGCAACAAACAGGGCAGCAAGTAGAAAAGGAGGTCAAATAACAACAAGAACAGCAAGAAGATCCTCAAGAAGAGGGGCAGCCTATGCAGCAAGAACAAATGGATGAAGCACCAGCACCTACTGAGCAATAGGCTCAAGAGAACATGCCTTCTGGGCAAGAGAAGACAGTGGAGACCTCAGTGCTTCAAACTCCACAAAAGGAGGAAAAAGGAAAGAAGAGGGACAGAGAGCAGGAGACTCCCCTTACCACGTCCACAAATCAAGGGGAGAAAAGGCAGAGATTAAATCCCCTCTAAGAGCAGGAGACTCCCCGCCAAGTATGGAGGCATTTGCCAGTTCCTTTCAGCAGGAACAAGAGAGAACTATTGGAGGAGAGGTCAACTCCTCAAGCCATCAAAGGAGACCCGAGGCAGGCATCAAGCAACAGTTTACTGATATCAAGAGGAGAAATGAGCCACTCAGGCTCCAAACCTACAACCAGTTGCTAAAGATGGCCCCTACAAATCAACAGAGGCTTATGTCAGCCTATGACATCTCAGAAGGAAAAATGACCATGAGTCATTTCATGCCCACCACGCTGCAGCCACAGTCAGCTGCAGACTATATAAGAACCAACCTTGAGGTTCTTGCAAAAGACATCCCCCCTATGGACCAAATAGAACTTCATAAGCAAACGGGTGAAATGGTCTATGCAACATTGGCAGACAAAGCAATGTTGGCGAAAAGGTTGGAAAACAGCCTAAACAATACAGTTGCCCAACTTGAGTTGGAGAAATCATCCTCCCTGGCCA
This sequence comes from Pinus taeda, assembly GCA_000404065.3. Taxonomy (NCBI): domain Eukaryota; kingdom Viridiplantae; phylum Streptophyta; class Pinopsida; order Pinales; family Pinaceae; genus Pinus; species Pinus taeda. Next base: position 39,599 of record APFE031683572.1, read on the forward strand.
AAGACAACAGGATCAAGTCTTTGGAAGATATAATTAAGAGCTTGGGCATGACCCCAAGGATCCAAAGGCCATACAAATGCTGCTAAAAATAAGAGATGCAGACCTTGTAGCCCTGAGGAAGAAGGTGAAGCTCCCAGCAACCATTGACCCCCAAACAGATGAGGTTGCTTAGCAGAAGCAAGAACAAGAGATAGCTACATTGCTGGTAGCACTGCACAAGCAACTAGTGCAGACAGAAGGGAGGCTGGAAGACACAGAGGCTGCACTATAGGCAGCCTTGCAGCAGAAAGAGGGAGGCCAGACTTCTCAGCCCCCTCCAGAGGTTATAAACCTTGAGGAGCCTCCAAAGACCGCTCCTCCTCCCACAGAAGCAGCAGCACCAGCACCATCAACATCAACAACAGCACCAGCACCAACTAGAGAGCAAGCTCCGAGCCTCGACATGCAGAAATTGATGAGTGAGGTCCAGGCCCTCGAAGCCCAAATGACAGAACTGAATGGAGCCAAGGAGAATTTGGCCAATCTGAATGAGAAGTATGACAAATCAAAGCAGAATGCGGCTGAGAAAGGGAGAGAAATAAAAGATCTCAAAGAAAGGATAAAGGAGCTAGAGAAAGAGTTCACCCTTGAAAAAGTGGTGGATGAGATCAGGACAGTTTTGTGGACCCACATTGGCCAATCAATAACTGATTAGTGGCAATACATTGATACTATTCATGAGAAAATGGAGCTCATAGGCAAATCACAAAGGGAAGTGCATAGAGAAAGGGCATCTCTAGGTAATATGCCTGAGATAGCCAGCAGAATGATTAATGTGCTTAATAACCGGATAGGTCCTCAGCTGGCAGCAATTGGGATCTCCAACAGGACAGAGACTATCCAGCTAATAAAGAGGGTCCTCACACTAAAAAGCCTGGTGCAGACATTGGATAGAAGAAGCCAGGACATGCAAACAAAGGTAAATAGGTTCATGGACAAATTTGCAGCATTACAGGGAAGAGGTATTCCCAGCTTGCTCAACAATGCAGGAAAACTGCTATCACATGAGGTCTATGCAAAAAGGGTGAACACATTTGCCACCAATCAGATCAGTCAAGGATCAAGCAGCTCACAAGCAACAGGGCCAGCATCTGGGAAAAGTCTCTATGACAGAGTAGAGAATTTGTTTTTTATTATGAATGAGATTAGCCATCTATTTGAAGTGCCTCCGAACTTCTACAAATACACAGAGGCAGATGAGACCTTGGATGCAATTTTGTGGCATCAATTGCCTACACAGGAATGGTGGACCTCAATGATACAATTATTATTATAGCAGGGGGTTTCATCTAAGTTTTGTCATCGAAATATATAAGTCATGACATTCAGAAAGTGTGATGCATATACTATGACCAAAAGGTGGAATGAGCCACCTCAGCAGGAAGATTCGGCCACCAAAAGCAACAATGACAGCTACAGCTAGCAGGGCCGAGAAAAGCTACAGCATGACAGAGTATAAAGACACATCATTCACATCATCTAGCAATAAAGCAGAACGCTCAACCGACTCACTCTCCTCCAAAGGTCAAGAAGAGGCCTGACAGAATTAAAGACCATTTATCTTACATTCAGAGTAGCAATAACTTTCTTATCTGATATTTTGTAAAGTTGGTGAGCATAGTTAATGTATCAAATGACTCAGCATACAGATATTTTGTAAAACCTATTGTATATATTCCCCCTCGCACAAACTTTCAAAGGGTGGTTGTTGATGTTGTTGTTCTCTTATGAAGAAATGAGAACTCGGCTGTAATTTTCAGAAGGATGTTATAAATAAAGCTTGGAGTTTACAGGAACTGAGTCTTACTGGTGCATGCTTTGATTGGAACCATTGAATGCTACAGGATTCTAGTGCTATGGCTTGATATAATAAGTGTTTCTCTATCTCTGTTAATGTTTCTGTTACTTGTTTTAATTCATGAGTCTCACATGTTGTTCTAAATCTAGGAAAGAAAGAAAAAGAATAGCTCAGGATTTGTCCTTGGAGACACCCTGATCTCAATCTATCTTCACTATAAATGTTTTTCCATAACTTCAGCTATTTAAATTGGAATTCTTAACTGCTCCAATGAGCTCTGAATATCTCACAGTCACTATTTGGTAATTCATTTATGCTACTAAGTAGAGATTGTTGTTCAAATCGATATCACACTGTCAGTAACTCCATATCGCATTGTTTCACTCACTAAATCGGAAATTATATTAACAATAGCCATCTAGCATTGTAGCAAAACTTTCTCCATCACAAGCACCAGAACTATCTCCCTTTTCTGACTCCATATGCCCAATGGATTAGCATCTTCTGCACTCTTCATGCCCTTCTTACAACAAAAGTTCACCAACCAAAGTCTTAAACAGGAAACTGAAACTTTAAACTAGCCTAAAATACTCACAAAACATAGCTGAAACTTAAAGAGAGAGCCCTCTCTGATTATAGATAGGCTAGGATCTATAATCCAAAGGTTTGTTAGTGGTTACCCCGGTCGTATTCCCTTGGGAGTCATAGGGAACAACCTGGGTGTTAACATAAATGGCGACTCCATTGGGGACAACCTCAAGATTTTCTAATTACTTTCTATTTCCTAAAGCTACAGGTGAAGCCTGAAAGTTAGCCAGGAAGCCTTCAAAACTGTTTATGTTTTACATTAACAAGTTTACATAAAAGCTGCTTCAGTCTATCTTCATACTAGCTTTAGGACATACACAGCCATTCCAAAATCTTGTCTAGCCCTTGCAAACACAAGAAAATCCTAAAATACTTAAAAAACAATTCAGAAGCTGGCTCCCAAGAAGAATCAACGGTATACAGGGTCCAACCCTGACCCTAACCCACCAACTATTTTTTAAATCCTAACACGATCCCTAACAACATTAGGAAGCAACAAAAATAGGAAAATCCTTCTGACTTGAGTCCTGAGACAGTTTACCTTAACCCTGTTCCTACTCCAATCAAGGTTCTATTCCGGTCTACCCCTGGTTCCCCTAGTTCACCATCTACATCTCAAAGCCCTCCTTTCACACATTCATCCACTGCACATATTCCCTTGACCAACACTTTAGTTTTTTCCATACCTATTACCCCTGTTGTACCAATCATTCCTGTTGTCCCATTTATCCCTGTTAATCCTATAAACCCTGCAAATATGGCTAATAGATATGCCCCCTACAGTTACCTGCTAATGTTGCAGCTCTACCTCATGACTACCAATCCAAAATATCATATTTTGACTCCACTGGCCCTTTCACAGCTATTCAGCATGCCAGAAGGATGCAAGATCATTTTGAGAACTATGAAATAGATGATGACAGTGTGAGAATGAGAATTTTTGTTCAGAGCCTGACAGGTGATGTAAGAACCTGGTTTAGGTCACTTGCTGTAAATACCATAACACCTCCTGATGAGCTTTATCATGTCTTTACTAATAGATGGGAAAAGAAGAAAGATCCCTTGCACATACTGGTTGAATATGATACAATCAAACGGACCGTTTTGGAGTATTGTGCAAGATTCAATAATGTATATAACGCAATACCGCAGAATTTGAGACCTCCCCCTGATTTAGCATTATACAAATTCCCTGATGGTTTTGACCCTGACATGGCATATCAGTTGAAGGAAAGAGCCCCTGAAACCCTTGAGGATGCATAAAAAATTGCTGTCACAGTGGAGGCTAACCTTATTGCCAAGAGGAATAGGGCAAGATTGGAAAAGAGAGTCACATTCAAAGAGGAACCCTCAGCCTTTGATCAAAAACTGGATGCAATACTCACTGGCATGAAAAGGTTGGGTGACAGAGTGGAATCTGTGGAGAGAAAATCATCATGGGAAGCACCACAAAGTAACCCTGTCAGGAAACCAAATTTTAGGAGAAATCAAAACTCGAACAGTAGCAAGGCCAGTTCGGATCTAGAGATAAGACCTCCCTTCCAGGAAAACTATACTGAAGCATCCACTTCAAATGAACAAGTAGATGACACCCACATTAACCTAATGGGCCTAAATGATGAGCAACAAGTTTTCCTGAGTCACGAAGATCACAAGGAGGATGACATTAAGCAGTTCCAAACCAGGTCAGGAGTCATTTGACTTTAAACAAGGTTATGACACAGCCGTTTATGAAGTTCACAAGCAATACAAGCTAAGAAGCAGAACTATAAATGTAAGACAGCTTGAAAAAGAAAAGGGTAGCCAACAACCTAAAAAAGCCATAGTTACAGAACCATAGGAAAAAACTGATTCAGTTACAAATGAAATAACCGTTGAAGAAATAACTGAACTATTTCCCTCAAAACAAAAGCCAATGGTTGCACCACCTTTGCAGCCTAATCCAATTATTACTCCTCAAGAGATGAGTAAAAAGGATAAGTCTCATGATCAAGATAAGAATCAAGAAGAAAACTTAATAAACAAGGAAAGATTATCACCCACAATACCAAGATCCAATCTGAAAGACCTTTTGACCTAGAAGCTGAAATTGGCAAATTGAAGATAGCCATTCCTCTTTCAGAATTAGCCAAGCATGACATTTACAAACAACAGATCAAGAACTCTCTTCAGCTAACTCGTAATAAAGATAATGTCAATGTGTTAGACGATACCCCAGAATTTCTTTTCGGTCCTGAGGTTGATGGAAAGGCAGCAGTTACAGGGATCTTACCTTTCTATGTCAGTCTGCATGTTCATGATAAGATACTACATAATGCAATGTTTGATTCAGGCGCCTCTCACAACCTTATGCCTAAATCAGTGATGGAGAGGCTTAACCTAGACATTACAAGACCTTATAAGGACCTATTTTCATTTGACTCCAGTCAAGTTAAATGTTTAGGCTTAATAAAAGATCTTTGTGTGTCCCTTGTCCAGTACCCAAATAAAACAATTCTAATGGATGTTGTAGTTGCTGATATCCCACCCAAATATGGAATGCTGTTATCAAGATCATGGGGGGCTAAACTCCAAGGTTCCCTATAATTAGACATGTCATATGCCACCATCTCAGTCTTTGGTCAACCAAAGAGGCTATATAGAGAGTCACTTATGAAATACATGGTCAGCAGTGAAGAAAAGCCTCAAAACTTTCCCATATATGTTGTCCATTCTGACATAGACTCCTATATTCTCTTCAATGATAATATAGGTCCCACAAGTGATGAAGAAACCCAGACACTCAAACAAGATCGGCATATAAATGAAGAAACTGCTGTTCTAGAAATAATGGTTGAGAAATCAATAAACAAAACTGTTCAAAAAGACAAACCAAATGTAAGCCAAAATCTCAAGTTGTTGATGCCAAGTCCAACACTAGTTGACAACTCTTCACTTAATCAAGAAGTCCTCTGGTTTCTTGAATTCGATGGGTCAGTCAACAAATTAGGGGCAGGAGCAGAGGTTTGGATACATAACAAACAAAACAATCATGCAGAGGGCCGAGCCTATAGATTAATCTTCAGGTGCATCAACAATATGGCAGAATATGAAGCTCTCTTACTAGGCCTCAAGCTAGTAAAATCCTTACAAGCCATAAAAGTTTCAATCCTAGGAGACTCAGACCTGATTATCCAACAAGTAAAGGGAAATTTTGTCACTAATGAAAAAAGACTGAGATCTTATAGGTCTGCTGCTGCTGAAATACTAAATTCCTTCACTGAATTCCAAATAACCAAAATTCCTAGAACCCATAACCTTCATGCTCATAGTTTGGCCACATTTTCAAGCACTTGCAAACTACATTTTGAACCCTAGCATTGTTTTACAGCTGAGATAAAACACAGACCTTCTGTCCCAAACAATGTCAAGGATTGGCAAGTATTTGAGGATGATACACAAATAAACAATTTCTTAACTCTGCGGCAAGAGTTTTCAGGACTGAACATTGATACAAAGGCTACAGGTGATTCACAAACACTAGCTGAACAACACCAAATAAATATCTCACTCGAAACAGCAAATCAAATGCTTTGTCCAACAAACTTTGACCAGGAGAAAATACAAGAACTTGAACAAGTTCATTCTGAGGAAATAGCTGATACTGAAGCTGAAGTTATACAATGGAAAGACAATTTTCTTCCAACAGGCCTAACTCCATTGGAGGACATTTTTGACTCAAATGATGTCCCTAGAAAACCAAAATTGCAGCCCCTTAATGCTGCCATTGAAGAGTGCAACATTGGAACTGGTGAAAAGCCCAAGATAATTAAATTATCTGCATCTTTACCACCTTATCAAAAGCCTAAATACATTGACCTCTTCAAAGAATTCCAAGATGTCTTTGCATGGACTTATGAGGATTTAAAGTCCTATGATACCTCCATCATTCAACATACTATCCCTCTTAAGCTAAATCAAAAACCTTTTAAACAGAAATTGAGGAGAATCAATCCGATGCTTCTCCCTTCAATTGAAAAAGAGGTACAAAAAATGTTTAAAGCTAGCATAATCGCACCGATCAGATTCTCAGAATGGATTTCAAATTTGGTCCTTACAAGAAAGAAAACTGGTGAAATAAGGCTTTGTGTTGATCTAAGGAACTTGAATCAAGTGTCCCTAAAAGATAATACCCCTTACCCAAGATGGATCACATCTTGCAAAGAGTAGTGGGGGCATCAAGAATTTCTTTACTTGATGGATTCTCAGGCTTCAACCAGATCCTAGTCCACCCTGATGATTAGGATAAAACAACATTTACAACCCCATGGGGAACCTTCAAATATGTCAAAATGCCTTTCGGGTTGAAAAATGCAGGAGCCACATTTCAAAGGGCAATGGATATTGCCTTTGCCAAAGAAATCCATGATTTCCTTGTCATCTATTTGGACGACCTTACACCTTTCTCAAAGTCTGACCAAGAACATTTGAAACATCTAAGGGAAATATTCACAACTTGCAGGAAGTATGGAATTTCCTTAAATCCCAAGAAATCCATGTTTGGTTTGGAATAAGGTAAGTTATTAGGTCATATTATTTTGAAGGATGGCATTAGGATTGACCCAGACAGAATACAAGCCATCTTGCAAATGCCTCACCCAAGAAACATCAAAGAATTACAAGCATTCCTGGGAAAGATCAACTTCCTCAGGAGATTCATCCCAAATTTGGCAGAACTAAGAAGATTACTAAATAACATGCTGAAAAAAGGATTCAAAGGTAAAATGGACAGTAGAAGCAAATCAATCTTTTGAGGCAATAAAGTTGGCCCTTACCCAAACTCCAGCCTTGACAAATCCTCAATTCGACAAAGAGTTTATCATCTTCTCTTTTGCCTCCCAGCATACTATTGTTGTTGTCCTAGTACAGAAAGATGACCAAGGAAATGAGAGACCTATTGCATTCTTTAGTAGAGCTCTCAGAGATGCGCCCCTAAAATATCAGATCATGGAAAAGCAAGCATATGCCTTGGTCAAAGCCATCAAAGACTTTAGAATCTACATCCTATACTACCATGTTATAGCTTATGTGCCAAGTCCCATTGTCAAAGACATACTCACTCAAGAGAACTTGGAGGGCAGAAGAGGAAAATGGATTGCCAACATCTTAGAATTTGACATTGAAATAAAACCTACAAATTTGATAAAAGGGCAAGGTTTGGCTAAATTAATGTCTGAGACAAATTTCCAAGCCTTGGACATCAACCAACTGGACAGTGAACCGGAGCTGGCGACTCCAAAGATCAATGTAGCCTTTGAACAATCTCTGTGGTATTGTGATATCTGTTTTATATTGAAAAACCTGTGTGCTCCCCCAAGATTGTCCAGGACCAAATGTAGGTTCTTAAAAATAAAAGCCTCAAGGTTTTGTGTAATAGAGGGCAATTTTCTTTGGAAAAACCATGAGGGTATATTGCTAAACTGCTTAATTGAAGATGAGGCTAACAATGTCATAAAAGAATTTCATGCAGGTGATTGTGGTGGACATTTGTATTGGAAGTCCACTGTGGATAAAATACTAAGGGCTGGTTACTACTGGCCCACTTTGTTCCCTGATGTAAAAAGTTTCACCACCTCATGCCATAAGTGTCAAATATTTGAGGGAAAGAGAAAATTACTACCACTCCCTTTGAGGCCTATTGCAACAGAAAGACCTTTTCATGGGGTTTGGATTTCATTGGGGAAATTCATCCCTCATCCTCAGGCCAGCATAGATGGATCCTCACAGCCACAGACTACTTCACCAAATGGATTGAGGCCATCCCATGTAGACAGGCAAATGATTTAGTAATCATTCAATTTTTGGAGAACAACATATTGTCTAGATTTGGTTGTCCCAACAAGATAATAACAAACAACGCTGCTGCTTTTAGATCCAAGAAAATGGTGAATTTCTTCCACAAATTTCATATTACTTTGGGTCACTCCACCGCATACTATCCTCAAGGAAATGGCCTAGCAGAATCATCAAATAAAAGCCTGATAAACATCATCAAGAAGGTGTTGGAAGAAAAAAAAGAAAAATTGGCATAAGAAACTTGTGAATGCCTTATGGGCAGATAGACTAACAACCAAGAGATCCATTGGTGTCATCCCATATGAGTTAGTCTATGGATTAGAAGCCAAATTTCCTTCATCACTAGGGGTCCCTGTTATGAAACTTCTTCAAGAAAGTCAAGCTGAGCCCAATGACATACAAAGAAGGGTCAATCAGATAATATGTTTACAGCAAACCAGAGACCAAGTTTATAACAGAGTACAAATTCTCCAAGAAAAGTTAAAAAAGGCTTTTGATAGAAGGACTAAGGCTGAGGATTTCAACGTAGGTGACAAAGTCCTCAAGTGGGATTCAAGAAGGGAAGATAAAGGAAAACATGGGAAATTTGATTCTCTTTGGAGAGGACCATTTGTTATCCAAGCAGTCCAAGGAAACAACACCTACTTCCTAAAAAATCTGGATGAAACTGACTTAAATGAGGGTCCTGTCAATGGCAGGATGTTGAAGCATTATTTTGACTATCTTCCATGCATATAGCAGGGTCTTTTTCTCCTGTACATAATCAGTTGTATATATTTTCTTTCAGCATACAAATAGTTCAGTTCAAAAGATGAATGTAAATAAGCAGGCAAAAGCTTTACATTCCAGAAGTGCCACAGAGGCGACAGCCCCCAGTTTTGAAGTACAAAGAGAAAGGTTTCAAGTTTTGGTAGGAGCAGTCAATGGCCAAGGCATTCTGACCTGTTGTTCTTGGTATTTCAAAGGAAAAACCATCCCCAAGTGGAGCCACTGTTAGATACCTATACCAGTAGGTTTCATATTTCATGATTGGCAAGGGAAGTGCCAATATGATCTACTTTGGTCATACAAAGATCTCATATTCTTGTGGAAGAAGTATGTTTGTTTTGGTTGATGCTGCCTTACTTCTGATGGGTGATCCAACAGCCTAAGCTGGGTCATGCCATGTTTCAATTTTTGTTGTAGATTAGAGAAAGAACAGCTGAATCTTGGCAGGTAAAGTAGAAAGGTAGTGAAAGAAGGTTCCCAACTGCTTAATCTGGGGCCTTGGAAGCAATAAGGGTAGCTTTAGATAGAAAATCAAAAGAAAGCCAAAGGAAAAGAAAAGGCACAAAAGGGTTTGCAAATCTAAGTGCACCCTCCTTGGAGTAACAAAAATGCTAGGCAATAGAGTGGGTAGGTAGAGGGGGTTGCAGAAAGTTTGGTTCATGGCATTGCACTGGCTTAAAGCAAAGGTAAAAACATGGTGCCAGTACAAATGGCCTATTTGCAGCAGTCTTGCAGAAGCCTAATGGAGCATGTCTAACTTCCAAATAACCCCCTATCAACATTCATAACTTACATCCCTATGCGACCCATGTACACAAAGAAAATCAAAGTATTTGTTGGTTCTAGTTTCTTTAATAGCCACATTTCTTGTGCAAAATTCTTTTCATTTTGATCTACTTCCCAAAAAATAAGTTAATTTCATATAAAGGACTTAGTATTCTACCTCCCTCATCCACCCCCATCTTCATCCATATTAACTACTAACCTATCATTATGTAACTCCTTATACCCCCCTATTCCGCCTATTACTATGTAAACTTGTCAAAAAAACCCAAAAAATCTATGTATCCCCTTCCCCGAGCATTATAGCTCTATGTAAGACTTTGAAGGTCTTCCAGCGCTGAAACATTTAAGCGCAACCCAAAGAGCGCCAAAGAATTAATCCTGGGATTAATCCGAGATTTGCTCGGATTAATAACCTTAAACCCACTTTGCAAATAAACGTTGGAAAAAACCCACTTAACCCGTAACGCTGAAAAAACCCGAAAACCCCACTTTTTCCAAAGTTCCGCCAGGCGCGAATTTCAGAGAAAATAATATTTTATCTTTCCCCGCAACCAATACTGCCCGTGCATCTTATCGATCCATCGACCGTCGGTCTGGGCCCTCCCATCCGACGGCCCACATCATATCGGACGGGCATCCGCGACCGAAAGTTACCTTCCGAGAAACTGTCAGAGGGTGACGTCAGGCCTCTGCCACGTGTCACCCTTATATTCTCTCGGAGCGCCCTCTGACAATACCACGACCGTATGGAAGGCGGTCCGAGAAAACCCGCTTACCGCTCTGCAAGACCGCTTGCCCACTCCAGCGCCACGCCCGCCCACGTCACTTCCACTTGGCGCCCTTTCAGCACCCCCGACTGCTAGAGCTCCTATGTGTCCACCACCTGTGCAATCCCCGTGGACCACTCACAGACTGCCATGTCACCCAGTGACGTCATGCTAACATCACCCGACCCTGACCCCACCTGATGATGTCATGCTGACGTCATCCAAAAAGCGTGCCAATGACCCAAAAGTCCATATTTTAGCCGGTTTTCGCGTTTTTTCTCATTTTCGCTGAAGGAACTATTGCTCTCCTCTGCATGAAAATTACGTCCATCTGCCGCCAACCTGTTGAAATCGACCTGAAGAGCGCTTCCGCCTACAACCCGCCTGTATTTGTCACCATTGCCGGTAATTCACCAGTTATTTACCCAGAGCATCCCTTCAGAGCTAAGTTATATCCATATTTCTCCGGAACTAAATTTACAAGAGTAAAACAACCTGTTTTCACCAGCAAATCCCCGGAAAAACAAGTATTCCTCACAGGTGCAGGGTTGAATTTCACCTGCTAAACTCATATATAGTCACCCTTCCCCAAATTCCCACTCTTTCCGCACATTCGTGGACTGTAAACCTAAAAAGGCATAATTAACAAAGAAAACAGAGTTTCCAGCTCCTGCAATCCCTCAATTAACTCTTGTTGAGCATTCTGCACCATTATCACCACAGTTGCCTCATTTACCCTTACAATTGGCTTGACTTCTGCAAAATTAGCCCTCTGTGGTCTCCTGCACGCTAAAACTAGTTCAGCACCAAGTCATAACTACTGCTTAGCCATGGAGACAAAGATTACCAGATGTTAGACTCCATGCCTATGACAGCCAAGTTCAATATTCACCTGATGAATGAATTAAAGGCCCAACATCTTAGTGGGGCCGACACCTTAGGAATTTGGGACTCCCACATACCCATTTACAACTTCCCTCAAGTCAATGTCCTCCTGACTTGATAAAACAATGCATGTCGAGCTATGACCCCTATCAGAGAGCCGTCCTCAGCCCCTCAGGCTCAGTACTGTTCCATATCACCCCTGAGGCCATCAATGAAATGCTCCACTTTCACACCACAAAACCCCTAACTCCTCTCTCCATCCATGATTTGATAACTAAAGGGGGCAAGTTGTCCAGTGATCAGATTGCCAGGGTTAATCAATTGTTCATTCAGCCTCAATATCAATCTATGACCGCTGCCCTTCCCATAGCATATCCATATCTTAATGAGCTGGGCAAAATGATGGTAGATTTGATCAGTTACATCCTGGGTTATGGGACATATGAGGATGTGGATGAAACCATCATGGCAATGTTGTCCATTTTCTCCCCAGGGATGCCCCCTGCTGTACATTATGATTTTGCCACTTATATTGCTAATAAGATTCATGAGCAATTAATGAATCTGGAGAGGGAAAAGGTGTTTAAATACACCAGGTACATATATCATTTATTCTTGTTCTACCAGCCTGATGCCTTCCCTGTCCCTCTAAAAAATCTAGATGCCCAGGGAAGCCCAAGGTCGGTTGTGTATTGGTCTTCAGTTTGCCATCTTCTGCCTTATTCACCTTACACCTACTGTGAATTCATCGATCTTTTCATTCATCTAGCTATGACCTTGTTGTTGGGTGTCCCTCCTCCTAGATTGACAGATGAAATGCATAGAATTCTTCAGCTCTCAAAGGCATACAGCATTGGTGATTGGTGCTTCTACTAACACCATACAGTAATTAGAGTATATCGCTGTGAGCTGAATCCCTATAGGCTGCCAAAATATGTCCCTATGAGACTCTTTGCCCTAGAGTACTTCAGACAATTTGGAAATGCAGACTTTGTCCATTTCCAAAGTAAAAGCAAGAAGGTGAAACTAAAGGTGAGGAATCAGCTGGGCCCCTTCTTGTACAATAAGAAGGAGGAAGGATGGAAGGAAGCTGATAGGATTCTAGAAACCCTCAGACTTCAAACCAGTTTCAAGTGGGTGCCTTATGACCTTAATCACTTCATTTCCCTTAGGAGAATAAAATACAAATTGGGTGGCTATGTTCATGTGAAAATGCCTCACATTGAGAAGTATGCCAATGCCCTAAGCTGGAAAGAAGGCGCCTTAGAAGAGCCAATTGGTAAAGAAGAAATGCTAAGAAGAGAAACAAGCAATCTTGAGAAAGAGGTTGACTTGGAACATTCTGGGCAGGTTTCTTCCTCCTGTCAGAGGCAAATTGGAGCAGCGGCCTCATCTTCCACAGCCCAGCAGCAGGTAGCCGAAATTTCCCAACAGGAAACAGATAAAGATAAGGGCAAGCAGGTGGAGCAGGAACAACCACCTCCTACAACAGAGCAACAAACAGAGCAGCAGGTAGAAAAGGAGGTCGAACAGCAACAAGAACAGCAACAAGAACAGCAAGAAGAACCTCAAGGAGAGGGTCAGCCTATGCAGCAAGAACAAATGGCTGAAGCCCCAGCACCTACTGAGCAACAAGCTCAAGAGAACATGCCTTCTGGGCAAGAGAAGACTGTGGAGACCTCAGTGCTCCAAACTCCACAAAAAGTGGAAAAAGGAAAGAAGAGGGACAGAGAGCAGGAGACTCCCCTTAACATGTACACAAATCAAGGGGAGAAAAGGCAGAGATTGAATCCCCTCTCTGAGGAAGAAATGCCTATGGGGCAATCGGTCATAATGGGCCCACCAAGCATGGAGGTATCTGCTAGTTCCTTTCAGTAGGAACAAGAGAGAAATCTTGGAGGAGAGGTCAGCTCCTCAAGTCATCAAAGAAAAGCAGAGGTAAGCATCAAGCAACAATTTACTAATATCAAGAGGAGAAATGAGCCACTCAGGCTCCAAATTCATAATCAGTTGCTAAAGATGGCCCCTACAAATCGGTAGAGGCTTATGTCAGCCTATGACATCTCAGAAGGAAAAATGACCATGAGTCATTGCATGCCCACCACGGTGTAGCCACAATCAGCTGCAGACTACATAAGAACCAACCTGGAGGTTCTTGCAAAAGACATTCACCCTATGGACCAAATAGAACTCCATAAGAAAACGGGTGAAATGGTCTATGCAACATTGGCAGACAAAGCAATGTTGGCAAAAAGGCTGGAAAATAGCCTAAACAATACAGCTGCCCAACTGGAGTTGGAGAAAGCATCCTCCCTGGCCAAAGACAACAGGATCAAGTCTTTGGAAGATATAATTATAGAGTTGGGGCATGACCCCAAGGATCCAAAGGCCATACAGACACTGCTAAAAATAAGAGATGCAGACCTTGCAGCCCTGAGAAAGAAGGTAAAGCTCCCAGCAACCATTCACCCCCAAACAGATGAGGTTGCCCAGCAGAAGCAAGAACAAGAGATAGCTACATTGCTGGTAGCACTGCACAAGCAATTAGTGCAGACAAAAGGGAGGCTGGAAGACACAGAGGCTGCACTGCAGGCAACCCTGTAGCAGAAAGAGGGAGGCCAGACTTCTCAGCCCCCTCTAGAGGTTATAAAACTTGAGGAGCCTCCAAAGACCACTCCTCCTCCCACCGAAGCAGCAACAGCAGCACCATCAACATCTACAGCAGCACCAGCACCATCTACAGAGCAGGCTCCGAGCTTCGACATGCAGAAATTGTTGAATGAGGTCCAAGCCCTCGAAGCCCAGATGACAGAACTGAACGGAGCCAAGGAGAATTTGGCCAAGCTGAATGAGAAGTATGATAAATCAAAGCAGAATGTGGCTGAGAAAGCGAGAGAAATAAAAAATCTCAAGGAAAGGATAAAAGAACTGGAGAAAGAGCTCACCCTTGACAAAGTGGTGGCTGAGATCAGAAAAGTTTTGTGGACCCACATTGGCCAATCAATAACGGACCAATGGCAATACATTGAAACTATTCATGAGAAAATGGAGCTCATAGGCAAAGCACAAAGGGAAGTGCATAGAGCAAGGGCATCTCTAGGCAGTATGCCTGAGATAGCCAACAGAATGTTCAATGTGCTCAATAACCGGACAGGTCCTCAGCTTGCAGCAATTGGGATCTACAACAGGATGGAGACTATCTAGCTAATTAAGAGTGTCCTCACACTGAAAAGCCTGGTACAGACATTGGATAGAAGAAGCCAAGATATGCAAACAGAGGTAAACAATTTCATGGACAAATTTGCAGCATTACAGGGCAGAGATCTCCCCAGCTTGCTCAACAGTGCAGGAAAACTTCTATCACATGAAGTTTATGCAAAGAGGGTGAACACATTTGCCACCAATCCGATCAGTCAAGGATCAAGCAGCTCACAGGAAACAGGGCCAGCATCTGTGCAAAGTCTCTATGACAGAGTAGAGAATTTTTTTTTTATTATGAATGAGATAAGCCATCTGTTTGAAGTGCCTCCGAACTTCTACAAATACACAGAGGTGGATGAGACCATGGATGCAATTTTGAGGCATCAATTGCCTACGCAGGATTGGTGGGCCTCCATGGTACAGTTATTATTATAAGCAAGGGGTTTCATCTAAATTTTTTCATCGAAATATATAAGTCATCACATTCAGAAAGTGTGGTGCATATACTATGACCAAAAGGTTGAATGAGCCACCTCAGCAAGACGATTCGGCCACCAAAAGTAGCAATGATAGCTACAGGTAGTAGGGTCGAGAAAAGCTTCAGCATGACAGAGCATAAAGACACATCATTCACATCATTCATCATTTAAAGCAGAAACGCTCAACAGACTCAGTCTCCTCCAAAGGTCAACAAGAGACCTGACAACATTAAAGACCATTTATTTTACATTCAGAGTAGCAATAACTTTCTTATCTGATATTTTGTAAAGTTGGTGAGCATAGTTAATTGTATCAAATGACTCAGCATTCAGATATTTTGTAAAACCTATTGTATATATTCCCCCTCGCACAAACTTTCAAGGTTGTTGTTGTTAGTTTTGTTGTTTCTCTTATGAAGAAATGAGAACTCGGCTGTAACTTTCAGAAGGATGCTATAAATAAAGCTTGCAGTTTACAGGAACTGAGTCTTACTGGTGCATGCTGTGATTGGAACCATTGAATGCTACAGGATTCTAGTGCTATGGCTTGATATAATAAGTGTTTCTCTATCTCTGTTAATGTTTATATTATTTATTTTAACTCATGAATCTCACATGTTGTTCTAAATCTAAGAAAGAAAGAAAAAGAATAGCTTACGATTTGTCCATGGAGACACCCTGTTCTCAATATATCTTTACTATAAATGTCTTTTTCATAATTTCAGCTGTTTAAATTGGAATTCTTAACTGCTACAATAAGCTCTGAATATCTCACAGTCACTATTTGGTAATTCATTTATGCTACAAAGTAGAGATTGTCGCTCAAATTAATATCACACTATCTGTAACCCCATATCCCATTGTTTCACTCACTAAATCGGAAAATTATATTAACAATAGCCATCTAGCCTTGCAGTGAAACTTTCTCCATCATAGCCACTAGAACTATCTCACTTTTCTAACTCCATATGCCCAATGGATTAGCATCTTCTGCACTCTTCATGCCCTTCTTACAACAAAAGTCCATCAACCAAATTTTTAAACAGGAAACTGAAACTTCAAACTAGCCTAAAATACTCACAAAGCATAGTTGAAACTTAAAGAGAGAGCCCTCTCTGATTATAGATAGGCTAGGATCTATAATCCAAAGGTTGGTTAGTGGTTACCCCTACCGTATTCCCTTGGGATTCATAGGGAACAACCTGGGTGTTAACAGGACCTAGACATTAGCCATGCACAAAAAGAAAGATTACTTCAGCTCAATGGATTGGATGAACATAATGCAAGTCCTTCTCCATACAAAGGTAGTTCAGCTTCAAAGACATATGGCATGACAAAAATATCAAGGAGAAGCAATTCCAAGAGGGATATTGGGCACTACTCTATGATTCAAGATACAAAGATTTCAAGGGCAAGCTAAGGACAAGATGGTCAGGACCCTACACTATGGAGAAATGCAAAGACAATGGTTCAGTTCTGATTAGAACCATTGATGATGAACCCATCCCCATGCTTGTCTATGGACATTTGTTGAAAGTCTACAAGAAACCCCTATCCGTGCAAGAGTTCATTGAAAATTTGAATAAGAGAGTGATAGTAGTGAAGCATGTCTTATCCTCCACTTCACCCACTCACTGAAGACAAATGAAAAATACAAAATAAATAAATAATGACTCAAGTGAAAACCTCCATGAGATACTTGAGTCCCATCATTGGGTTGAAAACCTCTTATGAGGTGGCCCAGTGATGTCAAAAAAGAAGAGAGAAAAATAAGATCCTTGGGTGAAAACCTCCCTTGGAGGCACCCAAGGCAGAAAATTAGGGTGAAAAACCTCCCTGAGGTGTCCTAGTTGTTTTCAAAAAAAAAATAGAGGAAAAGAAAAATGAATTATTAGTTGCATTGCAGGTTTGCAAGAGGACTACGGGAAGTAGTAGAAGGTGCCAAGGGAGCCCTGGAACCAATACCAGCACCTATCCTACCTTCCCACACCTTTCTCCATCATTCTTGGCACTCTCTTCACCTCACTGTGCTTCTTTTTCAAAAACTGTGCTTTCCACAGGAGGCTTTGTGTTTTCTACAAGAGGCTCCTCTAGGAATTACAGAGAGTCAGAAATGTATATAAAAGGTAGTTTTAGGGACAGGGAATCTTCATAAAAGATCTATAAATTCTCCTGCAGTCTTCAAACCTCCTTGCCATCATTTCCAAGCCTGCATCACATCCCAAACATCATTCTTCTTGCTACTCAATAAAAACACAGAAAAAATAGTTAAAAAAAATAATGATAATAAAGGAAACAACACCATATACCTCACCTGAAGCCTACCTATTAGCTCTCCATCTCTATCTACATCTCTGGCATCATCCTCACATCTCCAAGCCCATAAGGAAGCTGAAGTTTCAAAGGGAGAAGTAGCTACAGGAGCTCCTGTAGGAATTCCTGTAGTAGCTGATCCATTTAAAATTCAGCATCAACAGCAAGAGGGTGAAAATATAAAGGTTGAAGAAGACATCTAAAGATTAGATCTAGCCAAAGAGGAACTTGCGCAAAGCATAGCCACACATTAGCAAGCAGACAACATGCATAAAAAGAAACAAAGGCATGCAGCAGAAAGAGAGAGCCACAACACCTCACAACAATTTCATTGAAATCTCAAATAACTAACCCACTCCTCTATTTGCATTTGTGTAATTAGAAGGCATGCAACAACAAAAAGATGTTTGAGGTTGAATGAGGGAAAGGTGGCCAGTTAACTTGGCCACATTCATCTAGTTGACTCCACTCATCCAAAGATGTCACCCACACATGCACACAGTCAACTCAAGAAAGATGTCAAGGATAGGTAGTGGAGGAAGTGTGAACTTTGATGCAATCATGAGGGATTATTACGAGGAAAGCGTCATGAAAATAAGGTAGGTGGGGACCAATGGTCTGAATATAGCCAATGTACACTTGGCTATATCACCCTTCATCACCAGAAATATCCATAAAACGTAATAAATACTCCTCCTCGAGCACTCTCACCACCTTTTCCTTCATTCTCTCCTTGAAACTCCACTCCTACAAATTTCCTCGTGCCCCCACAGCCTTGTAACCATCATTCTCCATTGATCTCTCCCATATTCCTACTCTCAGCATTCTCTACTGGAGCACTTACAGGTTCTACAGGAGCACCTACAGGAATTCTATAGGAGGCCACAATAGTCTTCTACAGGAGGGCCAATTCAAAGTCGTTTTGAAGGGGGAAAACACGTGTTTGAGCATGATTTTCAGGCTAAGGAGGTAGGTTCTACACATACCCCATTGAATATAAAAATATGCAAGTAGTGGTTCAATTTTGAGGAGGAAATAAAGTGTTTACGTGGAATAAATAATAAATAAAATTTCTTCTTATTTCTTAGAAAAACACAGTCTCTCTGTTTCTCTATTTTTCATCAAAAATTGTTGTCTCCTTCTCCACATTTGGTTTCCCAAAGAAGCATAAAGGGCCCAATTGATGATGAGCCTCATAAATGGGTAATTATGTGAGCTCATTTTACCTCCTAACCTAGTCAAATCAACCATTCTCTTAGCTTATTGTATGATTTTCTGATTATATTTATGCTTATAGAGTGAGTTGAGTTAGTTATGATGCCATGTGGTCTAATATGTGTTTAATGCAGATTATTGATGAATTTTGTGGTAAAATTCATGGATCCAGACAAATGGTAGCAATAAATTGAAGTGGAAAAAGGAGGGGACTTATAGGAGGGAATCCCCCTCATTTATTACTCCTCACTTCGAATTCCCCTTCATTCAGCTCAGAGTACAAGCATCCAAGTCATGCACTAGAAGGCAGCCGAGCAAGTGGAGGATGACTGATGATTATCTCGAGTTTTGGGAGCCAAGCCTCCCTGATTTTTAGGAAGATGTTGGTAGCTTCAATTTTATAAGTAGAGAGGCCTAGGGCCTCACTAGGGTTGGATTTTTGTTGTAATTTTGCTTATGTAAACTCTACTCAACTTCGAGCTTATTATTTTCACAGTGCCATGTAATCTTGTTATTGTTTTAGAAATAAAGATGGAATCCTTTTTGAGTTAGTAGTGAGTTACCTCAGAGGGCTGAAGCTCTCGGTTTAGGGCCCAATCCAATCAACCAAGCTCCTCTTTACTTGTATTTTTATGTTTTATTTCAGTTGTAAATTAGATTGTTGTTAGATGTATTTCCTTTATGGTTAAGAATAGGTTGTTTTTTATGATTCAGTAGTTTGCTTCCGTTTGTGCTTTCTATAGCAGGTTAAACAGTGATAAAGAAAACATTCAAAATGCTAGCAATAGAACCTTGGCCTCTCTTCATCCCTTTGGGACCATGATCTGAGGCAAAAACCCTCTTGCTACCCCAAAAACACAGATTTTCCTCATTCATAGGACTTCTAGTGTTTGCAGTTTTTAGTTGGATAATAGTCTAGTTTTCTTTGCTTCAGAACTTCTCCATCATGCTCCTTTCTTTATTTCCAATGGTCTTCATTCATGCTTTTTTTTTCTTGCAACATTTCTCAAGCATTTCCTTTCATAGATCATAGTTTAGACTAGTTGGATGCAAAACTATGTTTTTCTAGATGCACTTATTTCATTGCTTGCTTAATCTAATTGGTTGACTGTTAATTGTTTATGTAGTAGATATATTCTAGCAGTAGGCCAACCTATTAACCATCCCATCCTCCATCTAATCCATGCCCTACAGGTTGCCCAATTCTCCCCTCAATTCTACCTTAGTTTCCTGCATTTTCCATAGAATTTCTTCCTCTCTCCCTGAGAAAATCCAATCATCTTTCTCTCTCTTGATGATTCTTGGTAGACCCTATGCACCCTAACACTTCATTCCAACCTTCATCGACCTTTTCCACCCACTATCACACCCTCAAAATAGCTAAAATGTCTCTCGGCCTCCTCCTATAGGCCTCTTGTAGAACATTGTTTTTCCTCCTATAGATTTCTTGTGTCATTCTGTAGATTTTCGTGTAGGATTTCATCTGAAGGCTGAGTGTGGGAAAAGTATCCAGAAGGCCACCTGAGACCTCCTAGGACCCATCCACACCATCTTACATCATCTAAAGTCCCAAACCCACCCTTTAACGCCACCTATTTTCTGCCACATTCACAAATAATAAAATACATGCATGTCAAATTCACGTAAAAAATACATACAAATCCAAAAAGATGTTTTTTTCACATTTACTTCAAGAATTAGCTTAATTATATGTTGTTTAATTCTTTGAATAGATAATGGCATTCTTTTCATGGTTTTCATAGATCTTTATGCAAAAGTAGGGTTAGCTGGTTAATTAGGGTTTACTTGGTTTGCTTTACATTTCAGTCTTTCTCCTTTCTGCAATTAGAATAGCAATTATTTTTCTTTCCTTTCATCACATATAGAGATTCTTTTGGAATCCATATAAATTGGCTTTAGCTCTTAGTGATTTTGTGCCCACTGACCAAGTGAAAACCTGCAGTAAGAACCAGTACTTGTGCATACAGCCCCGTCGCTTCCAAGTTTGTTACGAACTACCAGGCTAATAAGAGTAAAGTAGGCACCCCAGGAGTTGCAACATTATTGCTGCAATAATGGTGCTCACCAGTTCAGTTAGGTTGTTCAATGTAACATCCTTGAGTTATAGTTCGGTTTTTCTATGGGCGAGTGACGGATGAGCTTGGCAAATCAACGAAGTTGGGTGCGCCCGCATGGTGCAAAGAGTCAGACCAAACGAAGAAAAAAAGCGAAGTCATGAAAATGGCTAATTGTTGGTGCAACACTGAGTTTATATGGTGGGGTGGTCCCAGAGGTGGGCACCCTCACAATTGGACGACATGAGAAAATAGCTAAGGCACAAAATGATGGGTCAATTGGGCTAGGCCAGCATCCCCATGTTGGGTGAGTTGCCATATTAATACGTGGTTGAACTTGATGGAAGATATCATTCAATCAAGGATTAAGAATCTAAGCGATCTAGGAGAACAAGTGTGAGCTAGACTTGGAGTTTTAAAATAGGAGGTCGAGGTGCAAGTGGAGCTAAGGGCTGAAGCATCTTAGCCACAAAACTGAGTGAGCTGAATGAAATCATGCGACGGCGTGTGAGGGCGTCGGCAAGTGAGTTGAACGACATCATTCAAGCAAGTTGAATGGCATTGTGTGAGGGCATGTGAGGGTGTCAGTCAATGTGCTGAACGATGGATAGTTCAGGAAATTGGGTGGTGGGATGAGAAACAGATAGTTTAGGAGTTCGGTTGAGTGGGTTGAATGGATTTTCATGCAGAGGCGCCAAAGAGCAAGCTGAAAGATATTTAATTCAGGAGTGTTAGGAGACGAGCTAAATGAAACAAGGTTTAGGTGATAGATTAATGACGAGATGGTTGGGCTCATTTGGGTAAATGCTAAATGGTGGGTTGAATGATATTTCGTTCAAGGTGTTGAATGAGCGATTGAAGGAGTTTGGCCGAACGAACGAGTGATTCATTCGGGTGAACGGTCGAAAGCATTCAGGAAGTCGAACGGATGAGTGTTCAGGTGAACAGTTAGAACATGCGATGGGCAGTCGGCAAGGTGAACATGCACGGTTGGTGTGACTCGTGTGGAGGGCAAGTTGGGCTAAATGAAGCATTCGGGCAAGAGTAAACAAAGGCGAGTTGGGTGACCAGGAGGGTGACATGGTTGGTAAGTGCAACGAGCTGAACGGTGGGTCATTTGGGCGAATCAGCATGAAGCAACAGTGGGGGCATGTGGAGGTGAATGACGAGATGGGTAAAATGGTGAAAAGGTGAAGAATAGGCATGGGCGGTCTGAGCAACGAAGTGCCGAATGATAGATTGGTTGAGGCTGCAGAGTGGTGTAGGCCTAGTGTAAATTTTTACAAGTTGATTGTAAAATTGTAAAAAATGAAGATTATCATTATTATTGGACAGACTCCTATTTGTAGGGCATTTCCCCTCCCAAGTTATATGTTGTGTACTTGTGGTTTAATGGTGATAATGTTCATATGAAGATGTTATGAAAGTTTCTGATGTGTTAATGAAAGAATTTACTTGGTGAAGTTGAAAAATAAACTAAGTATAGAAAGCAGGCCTAGTTCACAATCACAAGTATTGTTAAAAAGAAAGTGGTTGGTGGTGTCGTACCCCCAATCATGTGGTTGGAAGAGTACCACCATGGTTTGGGTGTGACAGTTGGTATCATAAGTGATTAAAATTAGAGTTGTAGAGACGCTAATCCCATTGTCACTTCATGACAAGTGTTATCAGAGATTCAGATTCCACGAGCTTTGGTGATTCAGAATCGAAGGGAAGACTAAAGACTTCGCAGGTGGTTCAAGTTTTTCAGGTGAATTTTTTGGATGGTCTATACAATATCACAAAGAAGGAAAATAGCAAGAATGGCAGAGGAACCTCGGGTTGTAATAGGTGAATCTAGCAAGGATGTTGGTGAAGCTTTCTTTGACACGATATTGAATCAGATAGAGGAAGTTGTCTTCAACATGGCTTTGATGAAAGTCAAGAACATTCAAGCAAAAGGGGAGCTAGTTGACCTCAAGATTTGATATGAATATACTGAATGGAAATATGCACAAATGGAAGAAGAAGTCAAGAAGATTGGTGAAGCAAGAGATCAAAGTTTCATTGAAATCTTGAAATTGCAGCAAGCTCTTGACGATGCTTAGAATGAGATCGCAGTTTTGAAGAGTGTTGCGGGGCACAACTTAGGTGGAGGTGTGGCTCATGTCAAAGTAAAAGATCCAGATTATTATGATGAGATGAGGAGTGCAAAGATTCTTGGAAAATTTCTATGGGATATGGAGCAATAATTGGAGCACATGGGGATGAACAATGAAGAGTCCAAAGTGTAAGTAGCTGCTCAATTCTTGACGAAGGATACGAATATGTGGTGGCGGAGGAGGATGGATCAGATTGCCAATGGTAATGCTGAAGACATAACTTTGTTGGATAACATGAAAAAGGCTTTGCAGGCTCATTTAAGCCTGCAAGACAAAATGTGGGATGCAAGGAAGAAGATAAAATATATAAAGCAAATGGGAAGTCTGTAGGCATATAAGCGAGAGTTCTCAAGTACAATTTTGGAATTTCTAGACATGCGGAGAGAGATAAGGTATTCAACTTTATCATTGGGCTAAAACCTTCAACATATAATGAAGTGAAGATGCAAAAAATTAAGACACTTGAGGAGGCTTTTGCTGCTGTGGATAATTTGGTGGTACACTATGATGAGGGTTCCAATGAAAAGAAGAAGAAGTATGACAAATCAAAAGAAAAAATTGTGAAAGAGGAGACTTTGAGATCGAATGACAAGTCGAAGATGAATAAACTATTGAAGTTTTGGATTTGTGAGGGACCCCATGTGGTGAAGAATTGTCCTTCAAGACCAAAGGTGTCTACCTGGGCACAAACCAATACAAAGAAGAAAGAAGAGATGTATGTAGGAGTTATGCAAATTTTGGGTGTTGCAGTGGCTATGGAAGTAGTCTCATGAAGAGACCTGGAAGGAAAGAAATTGGAGTATGTCGAAATGAAGGTCGGGAGTGCTGATGTATTCATTATGTTTAATAGTGGGGCAACTCACAACTTCATGAGCAAGGATACTATGAGAAGGATTGGACTAAAGTTTGTACTGGTGCAAGCATAAATGAAGACAATGAATTCCCATTCAGATTCTGTAATCGGTGTAGCTAAAATGGTGGATGTGACACTTGGTGAGTGGGCTGGGAGAGTCAAATTCACTATAGTGCAGATAGATGACTATGAGGTTGTACTGGGCATGGAGTTTATGAAACAATTCGAAGTGATGATTTTCCCCATTTGAAGAAACTGTACATTTATGACAGACGAGAGGATGTACCTATCTGTGTTTGAATTGTGGGAGTAACTAAGCTCAGATGTAAACTTACAGCAATGAGTATGGAGAATGGGAAATGGGATGAAGAGGTCTATAAGAGGTTGTATGTTGCAAAGGAAAATCTTATGGAATAGTCACAGGTTATCAGATCATTATTAGATAGCATATTGGATCTATCTAGGAGGATGGAGGTAGTGGAGGATGATGATGACTAAGAGTATGTAAGGTCGAATGTTCAGATGGAGGATTAGAAGGCATACTTACAGAGAATGGAAGTGGAGGATCTAGATATGTGGATTGAGTTGATCAGTGAGGGAGAGCCTTCAGGCTCCACTCGCTTCTCATTTACTTAGACTATCATGGAGATGAGGCTCATTGTTAGCTGCTCATGGTAGTGAGTCTCCAACAATTTTGAGCAGGCATCTAGGGGTCAGATGACACAGATCGATAGATGGCATGTAGTGGATAGTCATGATGATGTAGGGGCATGAGTTCTTGTGGAGGCGATGCATGGTTGGATTAGCTACCCAAATAATCATCGACATGAGAGGTACCAACACATGATTGCTTACAGAGCATTGGCACATCTATGGCATGAGACATGGTTGAATAGTGGACATCTGGATTACCCATATACATGGCTGTGTGGATGGTTATCTTGGCGACAGGTGGTTGCTAGGATGGGAGATTGTCAAGGAAGACAATGACTTGAGGTGGGGGAGGATGTAACATCCTAGAGTTGTAGTTTGGTTTTGCGATGGGCATGCGACAGGAAAGCAATGAATGAGTTGGGAAAACTGGTGAAGTTGGGCTCGCTCGCACGATGCGATGAGTCAAACCAAACGAAGGAAAAATGTAAAGTCACAAAAATGGCTAAGTGTTGGTGTGACACTGAGTTTATATGGTGGGGTGGTCCCAAAGGTGGGAGCCCTCACCATGGGCTGATGTGATAAAATGGCTAAGGAACAAAATGAGGGATCAACTAGGCTAGGCCATGTTAGGATTCCAAGAAACTCTCCCAGGTTGTAGCTCGGAGAGGCCTAGTAACATATAAATTAAAATTATTGTTGCAAATGGATGAATGGAAGGAATGATGCTTGTCCAAGATAGATAACCACTTCTACTTTGTTCAACTCCAAACATGCATGAACACCCCTATACTACAAGGCTTTAGACCACCAACTACTCACAGCTTAAGATTGGGTGAATATGGAGAATACTAACCACACCAGTAGATGCACAACACCATGTGATGGCTGGTTGTAACTAGTAAAGAAGTCTGCAAAACTAATCTACTAATGCACAGACAGGATGACAACTCTCTCGCACCAGATGAAGAGAAACCTGAATAACTTATTCAATGATACATACAAGACTTTGACACAGAGATAGGATGACAACTACTCTAATGCTAAACATCGAGAGTTCAGGAATACAACATATCAGGCACAGCTTGGAAGAGAAGATAAATGGAAAGTGAAAAATTAATAGCAAAAGAAGCTTGTATTAGCTGAAAATGAAGACAAGACACTGCAAGTGTCAAAATATTTACAGTCTCCAGAAGTTGAACCTTACATCAAAACATCAACCATCAACCCTGATTACATCTTTTTTGTGGGTATATATAAAATTTCATTACAAAGGCACTTGGCCATTTTAGGTATGGAGGGGTCATAACTAACCACCAACTACATTTAACTGTCTGATGGAGTCTCTTAGTGTGTTTGCTTGTTTCAGTGGATGAATGTAATCTTTTTAGGTGCTTTGCTGTCCTCTCAAGCAGTTGGAGTGCTTGTATCAATGAAGTTTCATTATTGTTTAATGCGGTCATCTGCTCGCGCTTTTTCCTTTTCCTCCTCAGCCATACTATCTATTAAATGTGGTTGTTTAGGAGCAACTGTGACCGGTACTGGTAAGCCAGTCACCTTCACACTTCGGGCACACGGAGCGGTAAAGAGGTGTGAACTGCATGGCGAGTGGATGGGTTGGGCGAAGGAGAAATATCAGTCGTCAGATTGGGAGGACAAACAATGGAGATGACCTAGCAAAGGGTATCAGAGGAGGTGGAAGTGGAGCAAACATGGGCCGTTGGATCTCTAGTGGATAGATCCAACGGTTATCGAGTGGGGTCAGGAGGTTAAGTGGTAAGTGGTATCAGTCACACCGAATTTGGGGTGTTGGGCAATAAAGAGCAAGGGCGCGCGATTCCATTCGGCGCATGATGCGTGGCAACAGAGGAGAGAGGAAAACCAATCTCCATTGTGCATTAAAGTTTCATCTCTTTCTAGATGCGGGGAGAGCCAAGGTCGTCTGATCATGGCAGAGATGATCGGACGATGGGGATTTAATCACGTGGGTCTCTTTGTCGGGCATGACAAGAGCCGTTGGATTAGCGGAAATCAATGGCTAAGGCTATGGGCAACGAGTTTACGAAGGTGCAAAGTCATATGGGCATGGTTTTATGAGGTTTTGGGTTTTAGTGCTCTGGGCTTAAGAAAAAGGGGTTTTTATATGGTTTCTAATAGAAAAGCACGGGAAAGGGAGATGAAGGGAGGATGAGCAAGGTAAAGGAAAAAGGTGAGAATGACCATTATAGTCCTTCTTTGAGCATAAACAATCACAATCAAGCTTATCCCTGACCTTCAAGGACCATAGTTATGTGGCAGAGCTAACAGGCTAGCGCTCGCATGTTGGGTGAACTGTCATATTAATATGTGGGCAAAATTGGTGGAAGAAATCATTCAATCAAGGATCAAGCATCTAAGTGATCTAGGAGTAGAAGTGTGAGCTAGACTTGGAGACCTAAAATAGGAGGCTAAGGTGTAGGTGGAGCTAATGGTCGAAGCACCTTAGCCATAGAACTGAGCGAGATGAACAACATTGTTTGGGTGTCGGTCAACGGGCTAAACGACAGATCATTCAGGAAATTGGGTGATGGGTTGAATGATGGATCATTTAGGAGTTTGAATTAGTGGGTCGAACAGATTTTCATGTGAAGGCACTGGAGGGTGAGCTAAATGATATTTCATTCAGGAGTGTTGGGCGACGAGCTGAACAAAATAGTGTTCAGGTGATGGCTGAAAGATGAGACAGTTAGGCACGTTCGGGTAAACATTGAATGGTGGGTTGAACGATATTTTGTTCAAGGTGTTGAATGATCAGTTGAAGGAATTTGGGCAAATGAACGGGCGAGTCGTTCAAGTGAGTGGTCGATGGTGTTTGGGTGGTCGAACGGGTGAGAGTTCAGGTGAATGGTTGGAAAGTGCGACGAGAAGTCAGCATGGTGAATGGGCGTGGTTGGTGTGACTTGTGCGAAGAGTGATTTGGGTAGAATGAGACATTTGGGTAGGAGTAAATGAAAGTGAGTTGGGTGACTAGGTGGGCGACACAGTTAGTAAGTGTTACAAGCTAAAGGGTGGGTCATTCGGGCAAGTCGACACGACGAAATGGTGGGTGCTTGTGGAGGTGAATGATGAGCTGGGTAAACCTGTGAAACAGTGAAGGATAGGCACAGACGGTCTAAAAGACGAAGTGATAAACGAAATATTGGTCGAGACTGCATAATAGTGCAGGCTGAGTGTAAATTTTATAGGTTCATTATAAAATTGTAAAAACTGAAGATTATCATTATTATCGGGAAGACTGTTATTTGTAGGGATTTGCCCCTCCCAAGTATATGTTGTGTACTTGTGGTTTAATGGTGATCATTTTTATATGAATATGTTATGAAAGTTTCTGCTGTGTTAATGAAAGAATTTACATGATGAAGTTGAAAACTAAACTAAGTATAGAAAATAGGCGTAGTCCACAATCGCAACTATTGTTAAAAAAAAGTGGTTGGTGGTCCCACTCCCCCGATCATGTGGTTGGAAGAGTACTGCCAGGGTAGCGGCATGACAGTTGGTATCAGAGGTGATTAAAATTAGAGTTGCCGAGAAGCTGATCCCATTGTCATTTTGTGACAAGTGTTATCAGAGATTCAAATTTCGTGGGCTTTGGTGATTCAAAATCAAAAGGAAAACTAAAGACTTGGCAAGAGGTTCAAGTTTTGCAGGTGACTTTGGTGGATGGTCTATACAAGATCACAAAGAAGGCAAATAAAAGGAATAGTGAAGGAACCTCAGATTGTAACATGTGAATCTAGTAAAGATGTTGGTAAAGCTTTCTTTGACATGGTATTCAATCGGATAGAGGAGGTTATCTCTGACATGCTTC
Source organism: Pinus taeda (assembly GCA_000404065.3). NCBI lineage: Eukaryota > Viridiplantae > Streptophyta > Pinopsida > Pinales > Pinaceae > Pinus > Pinus taeda. Next base: position 67,840 of record APFE031683572.1, read on the forward strand.
GATGAAAGCTGAGATGTAAAACCAAAAGGGGAGATGGATGACCTCAATATTTGATACGAATATAATAAATGGCAGTATGCATGAATGAAAGAAGAATTCAAGAAGATTGGTGAAGCAAGATATCAAAGTTTGGCTGAAATCTTGAAATTGTAGCAAGCTCTTGACGATGCTCGGAATTAGACTGTGGTTTTGAAGATGGTTGTTGGGCACAAATCAGGTGCAGGTGTGGCTCATGTAAAAATCAAAGAGCCAAATTATTATGATGGTATTAGGAGTGCAAAGACTCTTGGTAACTTTCTATGGGATATGGAGCAATACTTGGAGCACTTGGGGATGAACAATGAAGAGTCCAAAGTGAAAGTAGGTGCTCAATTCTTGACAAAGGATGCTAAGGTTCGGTGGCGAAGGAGGATGGATCAGATTGCCAATGGAAATGATGAAGACATAACTTCGTGGGATGACATGAAAAAGGATTTGCAAGCTCATTTCAATCTGCAAGATGAAACACAGGATGCAAGGATGAAGATAAAATATATAAAGCAAACGAAAAGTTTACAGTCATATCAACGAGAGTTCTCAAGTGCAGTTTTGGAACTTCTAGACGTGACGGAGAGAGACAAGGTATTCAAATTTATCATTGGGATAAAACCTTGGGTGTAGAATGAAGTGAAGAGGAAAAAAATTAAGACACTTGAGGAGGCTTTTGTTGTTGTGGATCATTTGGTGGAACACTATGATGAGGGTTCTAATGAAAAGAAGAAGAAGTATGACAAACCAAAAGAGAAAACTATGAAATAGGAGACTTTGAAACCATTGAAGTGTTGGATTTGTGAGGGACCCCATGTGGTGAAGAGTTTTATTTCAAGACCAAAGGTGGCTGCCCTGGCACCAGCCAATATGAAGACGAAAGAAGAGACTTCTATAGGAGTTATGCAAATTTTGGGTGCTATGGTTGCTATGGAAGGAGTCTGACAAAGAGACCTGGAAAGAAACAAATTGGAGTATGTTGAAATGAAGTTTAGGAGTGTTGTTGAACTCACTATGGTGGATATTGGGGAAACTCACAACTTCATGAGAGAAGATACTGCGAGAAGGATTGGACTAAAGTTTGTACCGGTGTAGGAACAAATGAAGGAAGTGAATTCTCCTCTGGATTCTGTTATTGGTGTAGCTAAAAAGGTGCATGTGACACTTGGTGAGTGGGTTGGGATAGTCGACTTCACTATAGTGTGGCTAGATGACTATGAGGTTGTATTGGGAATGGAGTTTATGAAACAATTCAAAGCAATGGTTGTTCCCCATTCGAAGAAATTGTACATTTACGACTGACGAGAGGATGTAGCTATCGGTGTTTTGACTGTGGAAGTAATTAAGCCCGGATGTAAACTTACAATGATGAGTATGGAGAATGGGAAATGGGATGAAGAGGTATATAAGCAGTTGTATGTTGCAAAGGTAAATCTTATGGAGCAGTCACAGGTTATCAGGACATTGTCAAATATCATCTTGGATCTATCTAGGAGGCTGGAGGTAGTGGAGGATGATGATGATGAAGAGTATGTGAGGATGAATGTTTAGATGGAGGATTAGGAGGCATACTTGTAGAGAATGGAAGTGGATGATCTAGATAAGTTGATTGAGTTGATCAGTGAGGGAGAGCCTTCAGGCTCTACTCCCTCCTCATCTACTTAGACTATCATGGAGATGAGGCTCATTGTTAGCTGCTCATGGCAGTGAGTCTCCAACATTTTTGAGTAGGTATCTAGGGGTGAGATGACACAGATTGACAGGTAGCATGCGGTGGACAATCATGATGATGTAGGGGCATGAGATCTTGTGGAGGTGATGCATGGTTGGATTAGCTACCCAAATAATCACCGACATGAGGGGTACCAATGCATGATTCCTTGCAGAGCAGTGGCACATCTATGGTGTGACACATGGTTGAATAGTGGAAATCTTGATTACCCATTTACATAGTTGTGTGGGTGGCTATCTTAGAGATAGGTGGTTGCTAAAATGGGAGATTGTCAAGGATGAAAATGACTTAAGGTGGGGGAGGATGTAATGTCCCTAAGTTATAGTTCGGTTTTGTGATGGGTGATTGATGGATGAACTTAGTGAACTAGTGAGTTGGGTGCACCCATAGAGCATGATGAGCCAAACTAAACAAAGGAAAAACAAAAAGTCAAGAAAATGGCTAAGTGTTGGTATGATGGTGAGTTTATATGGTGGGGAGGTCCTAAAGGTGGGTGCCCTCACCATGGGCTGATGTGAGAAAATGGCTAGGGCACAAAACAATGGGTTGGTTGGGGTAGGTTAGTGCCCCCATGTTGGGTGAGTTTCCATATTAATATGTGGATGAAATTGGTGGAAGAAATCATTTAATCAAGGATGAAGCATCTAAGCGATCCAGGAGCAGAAGTGCAAGCTAGAGTTGGAGGTCTGAAATAGGAGGCCAAGGTGTAGGCGGAGCTAAAGGCAGAAGCACCTTAGCCATAGAACTAAGTGAGCTAAACGACATCGTGTGAGGTCATGTGAGGGCATTGACAGGTGAGCTGATCGACATCGTTGAGTCAAGTTGAACGACATCGTGCAAGGGCATCGATTGACTGGATGAACAACAGACTATTTAGGAAATCAAGCGACGGGTTGAATGATAGATCGTTCAGGAGTTCGATTGAATGGGCTAAATGAGTTCTCGTGAAAAGGTGCTAGAGGGCGAGCTGAACGATATTTTATTCAGAAATGTCGGTCGATGAGTTGAGCGAAACAATGTTCAAGTGATGGTTGAATGACAAGACGGTTGGGTGTTTTAGAGTAAACGCTGAATGGTAGTTTGAACAATATTTCATTCAAGGTGTTGAACAATTGGTTGAAGGTGTTCTAACGAATGAACGGGTGAGTCGTTCGGGTGAACAGTCGAATGGGCGAGCATTTGGGTGAACAGTTGGAACGTGCGACGGGTGGTCAGCACGGTGAAGGGGCATGATTATTGTGACTCGGGTAGAGGGTGAGTCGGGCTGAGTGAAGCATTCGGGGAGGAGTAAATGAAGGTGAGTTGGGTAACTGGGTGGGTGACATAGTTGGAAAGTGTGACAAGCTAAGAGGTGCGTTGCTCAGGCGAGTCAGCATGATGAAGCAATGGGTGCATGTGGAGGTGAATGGCGAGCTAGGTAAACTGGTGAAACAGTGAAGGATAAGAATGGGTGGTCTGAATGACGAAGTGACAAACAATAGATTGGTTGAGGCTACACAGTGGTGTAGGTCGATTGTAAATTTTACAGGTTGATTATAAAATTGTAAAAACTAAAGATTATCATTATTACCGTGTGTACTCTTATTTGCAGGGAGTTTCCCCTCCCAAGTTATATGTTGTTTACCTGTGGTTTAATGGTGATAATGTTTATATGAAGATGTTATGAAAATTTCCACTATGTTAATGAAAGAATTTACTAGGTGAAGTTGACAAATAAACTAATTATAGAAAGTAGGTGTAGTCCACAATCACAAGTATTGTTAAAAAGAAAGTGGTTGGTGGTGTTGCACCCCCGATCATGTAGTTAGAAGAGTACCACCATAGCAGGGGCATGCCAGTTCAGGTTGTGTGAGGACACCCATGAAAACTTGTTTGATTGGGTCTGTTCGGGTCATGTTCGGGCGCCCATCTAAACTTGTTCGGTGTGGTTTCCTTTTCGTGTGAAAAGTGGGCTGGTAATTGAGATGTTTGTTTCGATTTGCCAGAAGGATGGCCTTGGGTCATTTGTAAGGTGGTATATTTTCATGTACTCTCCATCTCCACTCGGTAACACATAAGCAGTAATGTTGGCCATGCTTGTCTTGGTCCCTCGGTCGGCTTTTCGTGTGGAAGGTGGGGTTGGTAATTGAGTTGTTTTTTCGGGTTTTCCTAAAAAATGGCCTTGGGTCATTTGTAGGGTGGTCGATATTCATCTTCTTTCCATCCCTACTTGGTAGCAAATGAGTGGTAATGTTGGCTATGATTTTCCCATAAGTCATATGTGAACAATTCCCCTTCTGCTCTCTAATTTCTTAGAGTTGTATGGATTTTTGTGGTGTAGCTCCCTAGCTCGTCCTAGTCCCTCATGCCCATCCAAATGATACAAGTGATAGGTTTTCTTTTCCTGTGAAATGTGGGTTGGTATTTGAGTTGTTTTTTGGGTTTGCTTGAAGAATGGCCTTGGGTCATTTGTAGGGTGGCTGATTTTCATCTTCTCTCCATCCCCACTCGGTAGCACATGAGTGGTAATGGTTTCCATGCTCATCTCAAGAGGCATATGTGAACAATTCCTCTTCTACTCTCTAAGATCTTGGAGTTGTATGGGTTGTTTTGGTGTGGCTCCCTGGATCATCCTGGTCCCTCGTGCCCATCCAAATGATACACGTGATAGGCTTTCTTTCCATGTGAAAGGTGGGTTGGAATTGAGTTGTTTTTTCGGGTTTGCATGAAAAATGGCCTTGGGTCATTTTTAGGGTGGTCGGTTTCCATTTTCTCTCCATCCCGACTATGTAGCACATGAGCAGTAATATTGGCCATGCTAGTCTCGGGAGGCACATGTGAACAATTCCCCTTCTTCTCTCTAATTTCTTGGAGTTGTATGGGTTGTTGTGGTGTGGCCCCCTGCCTCGTCCTAGTCCCACGTTCCCATTCAAATGATACGAGTGATATGTTTTGTTTCCGTCAAAAAGGTGGGTTGGTAATTGAGTTTTTTTTTCATGTTTTCCTGAATGATGGCCTTGGGTCATTTATAGGGTGGCCAAATTTCATCTTCTCTCCATCCCCACTCAATAGAACATAAGCAGTAATGTTGGCCATGATCGTCTCGGGAGGCATATGTGAATAATTCCCCTTTTTCTCTCTAATTTCTTGGAGTTGTATGGGTTGTTGTGGTGTGGCTTCCTAGTTCATCCTAGTCCCTCTTGCCCATCCAAATGATACAAGTGATAGGTTTCCTTTCTGTGTGATAGGTGGGTTGGTAATTTAGTTATTTCTTCAGGTTTCCCTGAACGATGACCTTGGGTCATTTGTATGGTGGCCAATTTTCATCTTCTCTCCATCCCCACTCGGTAGCACATGAGTGGTAATGTTGGCCATGCTCGTCCCTAGTGGCATATGTGAACAATTCCCCTTCTACTCTCTAAGTTCTTAGAGTTGTATGGGTTGTTGTGGTGTGGCTTCCTAGCTCGTGTTGGTCCCTTGTGCCCATCGAAATGATAGAAGTGATAGGTTTGCTTTCTGTGTCAAAGGTGGGTTGGTAATTGTAATGTAGGTAAAGTTCCCTCTGCGGATAGAGGAAACCCATCTAGCCCTAGAGTGGGTCTAGTCACAGCAAGACAAATACAACATCTAATTCCTTAAATAGTCATCGTTGAAAGAGCCTACCTTATGGAGGTGTTTGATGTAATCTTTGTTACGTTGTTTTAGCTATCATTTTCTTTTCCTTGATGAGTGATTCACTTGAAACAACATAAGAGAATAGCAAAACACATAATAGAGCACAACAATGAACTATCTACTTATAGAGTTGGTGAGCTCCAGTATTGTAGCAATAATGCTACAACTCCTGAGGCTTCCTGTCTCTCATTTTATCAACCCGGTTGTTCGTACAAACTTGGAAGCGACGGTGCTGTATGCACAAGTACTAGATCTTGTCGCAGCTGTCACTTGGTCAGCTGGCACAAGTCTGTTAGGGCTCAAGCCAACTTCTATAGGCTCACAGAAGAAGCTTTATCAATGATGGATGAAAGCTAGCTCGAAGGAGACTAAGCTAATTGACAAAAATGAACTAGAAGTAATTCAACGCATGTAACCCTAGGAAACCCTAATTTAACTAGTCTAACCTCTATAACGCAATGAAGATGAGTAATACTTCTACCAATGCTGCTACTTCATCTAACAAGTGGAAATGCATGAGTCTAAGCTACTGACATTATCAAGGACATGTTTTTGTACTTTTTCATTAAGTGGGTGGAGTGATTGTGTTTTGTTTACTTATTAGGGTTTGATTGTGCAGGTTGGATGGAGAAGGAAGGAAAGCATGGGATAGGTTGGGGAGGCTAAGTGAGGTCCCTATGGACCCTTGGTATCCATCCACAGAGGTTTCCCACATGCAGGAGCTCAGCAACCGCGTGAAAGACCTTCTACAGGATGTCTGCAGGGGATTCTACAGGAAACTCAGGGTTTTCTACAGGATGTCTCTGAATTGCTACAGGATGTCTCTGAATTGCTACAGGATGGCTTACCGTGGAGAACTGAGGTGAAGAAGAGGTGATGGACGGGTAGGAAGGGTTGTGAGAGGTAAGGATCAGGCTGGTGATGGCTCAGGAATGGGAGGATGAGATGGAAAACAGATGGAGGGAGCGTGTTGGAGTGATGGACGTGACAGGTCAAGGAATGAGGCTAAGTGAGGATTAGGAGATGTTTAGGAAAGGGCAGAACGCGGTGCAAGGCAAAGAAACGTGGTTGCATGCAAGGTCAAAACAGAAAAGATGGCAATGAACGAGATGAAAAGAGTGTAAATGAAACAAATGACCGAAATTGTTGATCCAACCAAGAAAGCATCAACTTACACTAAGTATACCGCGATTTTATTGAACAGTGATCCAAAACGCAAGGAGAAGTACGTATGGGACTATGGTGAAGAGATGTGTGGTTTGTATAAATGACAAGGAAGCATCTAAATCCAAATCATAACTGTGTCAACCAACTCATGCGTGTTTTTGGTGGTCTGCTATGGACTACACCCCAATCTTCAAATGAGATGGCAGTGAGCCTTAACAACTGATTTTGATGGAGCTCCAATGAATATCATGTATCATTTGCTACGCTAAACAAGTGAACGGAATTGTACCATAACCAAAATCTATTTAACTCATAAGAAAATCGAATTACAAGACTGCCATTCAAATTGCATGCACAAATAAACTCAAAGTGCTGGAAAAAGAAATAGAACAATACTACAACAGAGGGGATCTATGGCTCTCAGGTTGGGCCCTAACATGAGAGCTATAGTCTCCTAATAAAACTCAGGAATTGATCACAAACTGTCCTCTTTATTCATGATTCAATGTCATGCCAAACTGGCTTACAGCAAAAAGGAAAATAAACTGGACTGATTCCAAAATGATATGATAACCCAAAAGATTCAACAACCTATCTAAGGCTACGGCCTCCATATTTATACAAAAAGATGATGATCCGCCAAGTAGCCTTGATTCTAGGAGCTCGGCTGTCCACTGAAGTTAAACTGCGGATTTGTGAGGCAGTCAACAGTTGATGACTGCTATTCCTGTAGGACAGCTGGCTATTTCTGAGGCTCGGAGGGGAGATTGATTGGAGCTCGGAGTTCTCGGTGGGAGTCACGAGGAATGTCCCAATACTGTGGACATCCTTCCACAAAATCAGCAGTGCCACCTTATGTCTCCTTACTCCTTCTACGTTGTCTTTTGTTCCCTTTTTTCCATGCCAAAACCTGGAATCACAATGCATTAGTCACGTGGATAAAGTGTCTAACCTTCCTCCTACAAACAACATGAAATAACTAAGAAATGCATGCATAAGCAAATAAAGATGAATGGTTTGAGCAAGTAAAGCAGGCCAAAATGAGCCCGAATTGTACCAAAATTGGGGCTCATCAGTGGTGCACACACCAAAATTTCCTGAATTCCCATCAAGACTTTTGGAATTTCCAGTTAGGGTTGCTATCTCAATGTTTCATCCATTTCATGCTACTATGATGATGACTTTTGGCTGCGAAAGGTTGCAATAAAACTCTCAAACCTTACCTCTCAAAGTCTTCAAGCCAATTGCTGTTAGGGTTTTAAAAAATTATTTGTCACCAAGTATATCCTTTTTCCATCATTTTCTTCTCCCCTTGACTCCATTTGTTCCCAAATCCTATTGCTCCCTATCCCCTAAAAATTATTACATCCCTATCCCCAATTCCCTTCTACCCATTGTCAAATGTAAAAACCCAAACTATACCTCATATACATTTCCCAAACCCTCCTACATGTCCCTAAACATAATTCCTCCCCATAAGTCCCTCATACCTTCATATCATTCCCTTTCCTAACACTCCCTAGTTACATTTTCCCTTGGTGGTAGATTTCAACACATCTTAACAGCAGTTTCATACATTAGCAATCATTCAAGGCAGTTTGTATATCAGCAGTGATGTCATCTGGTCATTCATCTGAATATAAAGTAGAAACTCAAAGTGAATCATGCACTGAGCTTAATGTGTCGAGAAGGTCGTGAAAGGGTGGCAGACATGTCAGAGAAGATCCTACTTCCTTAACTCAATTGCAAACCTGCCCGCTTGTGATGACATGCTTTCAACAGATGTCATGCTTTCAATATTGTGAGATGATCGCTCAAATTCAGCATCATCAGGAGTTAGTTCGGTTATTTGTTTTACATTTGCATGATAATCATGTTACTCTTGTTGGAGTAGGCTTTACGTTGACACCAAAGACCATCTCTCAGGCCACTGGGATACCTAACATAGGGGAAGAGTGGAACAAAGGGCAGCAGCTGGATAGATCATATTACGAACCTTACATCAGGCCTAGCTATTTGAGGCAGCTCATGAGAGTATTCCCATTTCAGTTTCTGAAGGAATCTTATGCACCGTTGATGAGACTCATCATCAGATACTTCGGTTGTGAAGGTCGCTTCTCGCGCCTCTATGCATACCATATCAGGCTATTGATGCATTTCACAAGAGTGAAATTCATGAACATTCCATATTTTATGTACCAAAACATCAAGAGGATGACCACTCTTGTGCAGAGGAAGAGTCCAGCACAACAGCACAATAGCATTTATCATTATGCACTCATCAAGATCATTGTTGTACATCACCTTGGCCTGCAGGGTATCACATGGGAAGACTTCATCTCCCGTGAGTTTTTCACAGCTTCAGCAGCTCATCAGGAGGTGGTTCACGATCCGGGTGAACCTTCATAGCAGCATAGAGGTCAGGAGGCAGAGACTACCATTGTGCCGACATATGTCACTTATCAGAGAGGCATGAGGTGATTGTTTGCAGTAGCACGACGAGTACTATCTCCACCTCGGGTGGAAGGGGTCTCGTTGTCATCATCAGCAGCACAAGTGCAGGTACAAGACTAAGGAAAGAGGCCAATGTAGGAAGAGGGGACTTTAGGTGGGCAAGACACTGACTTCATTCTCATTCAAGATGACGATACCGATAGGGACCCGCAAAGTGCACATCTTAAAGAGGTCATTCAGGAGAAACAAACAGAGATCAATGTCGTATCCCTCAACTTGGAGAGGGCTAAGTGGATCATCAAATACTTAGAGTAGAGGAACAAACAACTTGAAGACCAGCAGGAGATCATGGAATTGCAAAACATCTGCGAGAATCGCGAAGCTGCCCAAGAAAGGAGGATTGAGCTCACTTCATTGGAGCAAGTGATTAATGATGACCGTGAGTCTTGGCTCGAGCGAATCAAAATCCACCTGGAGAGGCTGCTGGAAAAGGCTGAAAAGGACAATGCATTATTGAGGCATATGGTTGCCCATTACAGGGCACGCAATATGAGTTCCAAGGCTCAGATCAAGAGCCTAAAGGCGAAATTGAGGAAGGCGACAAAAAGACAAAAGAGGCAAAAAGAGCAAGATCGGTTTCGAATCTTGGATGAGGCCTCTTTAACCCAGTATGACATGTGATGAAAAAGGTACAGCCCAAATTTCAAGGAATTTGGAGCACATTTTTGCATTTTGAAAATTTTGGGGCAAAAAACAGGCTTTTTCTCCCTATGCGTCGTGCCACGTGGCGCGCGCTTCTCCTAGGGAGCTCTAAATAGAAAAAAGTTTATATTTCTGGGTTGGTTATGGAAATTTATATATTCTCATGGATTTCCTAAGGATTTCATCAAGTTCTGGGTCCCCAAAAGTTCAAAAAAATTCAAAAAATGACCTCACTGCCCCTATTTTGACACACAAGAAGCAGTCTTGGGAGAATGCACTTTTGGAGGGGCAAATGGACACCAAATTGGAAAATTCCACTTGGGTTGGAAAGTCGAACGGAAAGGATTTTCAACAAGCACACTTGGGCTCAATTTGGACTTCAAGAAGTGCCTCAATCTCAGCCTCAAATGGGCGCGACGCATAGAGATTTTCGCGTGACGCACAAAGGATTTTTGCCCAATTTTTCACCTTCCAGCTCATAAATTCAGCCAGTTTGACTAGTTTTGCTTCTTGATGTAATTTTTAATCTATCTTGATGTAATTGGGTAAACATGATTTAATTTTATTGCTTATTTACTTGTTCTAGATGATTCATTCACTAAAAAGTGAAAATTAAATGAATGAATCAGTTTCCTAACTTATAGAGGCAAGTTGTTTTGATTGCCTAGATTTCAGTACTTGGCTTAGAATTAGTTGGATCAGCTCCCAGAATGATGAGCTCGACCCCTAGAGGTAAGGGAATGGGTTGGGCTAGCCTATATGATGTAATTTATCAGTCATTTTCAGGGTTGGACACTTGGGATTTCATTGGCATACTATTGTACATATTTTGTCTTCATTTTTGGCTAAGGAAAGACCAGGGTTTTGCAACACTATTTGGGATCCATGTGGCTTTATGCTTTGATGGTGTGATTCTTTCAGTAATTGTAATTTGTTATGTATATAATTTTCCTTCTCTTATCTTCCACAATTGAACAAATGAAGTGTTAAGGTAGAATCCACATATTTTTATGCTCTGCCTTTAAGTTTGTTTGATTTTCCAAGTTTTCATCTGTTTAAGGAGAATCCTTGAAAGTTTCTTTCTCTCCTTAGCTCCTCACCAATCTAATCTACCCATTTATTCCCTTTAAAAGCATCAAGAAGATTGCCTACCTTGCCCCAAATAGACCTCTGCAAAAATTGTGCCTCAATCCCCAAGCCCAAATTTGCCTTTCCCTCTTTCAACACAAAAACTCCTAAAAACTCAAATCAAACCCTTGCACTACATACCTAGCCTAAAATTAGTTTTTGTTTTATTCATCTCAAGCCTCATTGATTATCTTTGCTGAGATTGACCCGGAGAGACCCCTCTCATGTCCTCGTAGGGCTAGCTACGAGGCTGAGCATGGTTTGACATGGACCTAGAATCTTGTCTTTCTAGCCTAAGGAAAATCTAGGCTCTAACATAGTGGGGACTCCGCTGGGGAGAATTTGGTTTTGTGTTAGTATTCTTCATTTTGAAACTACAGACGGAGTCTGAAGATTAGCCATGTAGCCTTCGAAACGCTTTTGCTTTGCATTAGCGCTAGTAGATAAACGCTACTTCAGTCAATCGCTGGTCTAGTCTCATTAACGAGAACTCTAACTTGAAAACACCCCAGTACATTTGATGATTCTAAGTTGTGGATGATCAGCTTACCAATTCATAGGCTGAGAAAGTTGTTGATGTTCCTTTGATCTTTTGACAAATCACACTGGCTTCAAGAAGACATACTAGAGCTAATCCAAATCCGAATCCGCCTCTTGTCTACGAAAATCCCAATTTGATTCCAAGACTCCTTCGTTAAGAAAGCTCTGTGACTCCCGTGATTAAATCTCGTTCATGTCCTGCAATTTTTGAATATCTTGAAGAACTTGCTTTTGATGAAAATTTTGAACTGTCATTGTTTAAAACTAAGTCTGAAAGTGCTCTTGATTCTATAGTTCCAAATCCTGATTTCACTCTAGCTCTTGAAATTGAAAAGTATTAAGACAGCTCCAAACTACAATTGAGGTTACAAATATCATTGATTTTCTAGAAACTGCATCTGCTACCATTGGATCGTCCATCACGGCATCCACCTCTAGAAATCCTATTGAACCAGCTTTCATTCCCACCATCCCTGTGCAGCCTATTATTTCTGATCAAAAGTCTGCAGTCAATTCAGCTTCATCCACATTTTCCACACCTAAAACTGCATCTCCTCTGCACACCCCTCCTCATACACCACACACCTCAGCTGCACCTACTCCCCCAACATCTCCAAGGCCGATTGCCAATCCACCAAGAGTGATGGCTGCTCAATTTTCTCTCTTGCACTAGCTCAAGTTTTGGATGACATGCCAGTAGATTATCAGAGCAAGATTCCATTGTTCGATGGCACTCCTCAAAGTGGTCCGGCTCAACAACATGTGGACAAAATGTTGGATTTCTTTGAGTGGTACGAAATTGATGAAGAAAATGTAACAATGAGACTCTTTGTGTAAACTTTTGGCAGGGAGGTAAGAAAATTGTTCAGAGCTTTGGCAGCTAGAAGTATTCCTACATTAGAAGAGCTTCAAAAACAATTTTGGATTATTGGAAGGTTAAGAAAGATCCTCTTCAAATCACTTCCGAGTATACCAAGATCAAGCGAAATTTTGGTGAGTCCATGCAAGACTACTGTAATAGATTCAATATGGTTTACAATGCAATTCCTGATTATTTAAGGCCATCTAAAAAGTCAATTTTACTTAAGTTCTCGGATGGCTTTGATCCTGATATGGCGTATCAATTGCGAGAGAGAGATCCGCCTACCTTAGAGGAGATGCAGAAAATTGTTGTTAGTGTTGAAGCAAATTTGAATGAAAAAAGAGCTAGATTGAAGGCTAAGAAGAGAGTTTCAATAAAAGAAGAAGCTTCTACATCAAATCAAGTACTCCGCAAGGTAGAAAAAGTGATTGAAAGATTAGCACTCGACAAGCCTGAACCGCAGATTCGAAATCCCAATTTCCGTGGCCAGCAACAGCCACAATACAGGATCAAACAACGTGAGTAGCGAGCACAAGAACCGGCATCACAACAACAGCAAGTAAAGACACCTCTTCAGCAGAATTTTGTTGGTCCTAAATCTGATGATGAAGACAATGTACTAGGAGAGGAAAATCACTTCTTTACTCCTGATGATATGCCCACCTTTATCGCTAAGGATGATGAGTATGCAGGAAATTTAACAGTACAAAAGGATGAGGATTATATTTTGGCTAATGACACCGCTCTTGAAGGAGAATTAGATGAGTACTAAAGAGGTTATATGAATGCTTTGTCTGCATAGCAGCGTTAGTATTCACTAAGAAACAGAAATGTACCCATCAACCCAATCCCAAAGAGAAAAGAAACTCCAACATCCAAGAATGAATCACTTGATACAAAAAGGAAAGGGGAAGAGGCAGTTGATCCCAATATCAGCAAGTCACCATCAATAGAAAATTCAAATCAGCCCGTTGTTCCAAAGGATAAAGCTGAAAGAAAAGAGGTTCCAGCTAAAGAGGTAGAAAGGCCCTCAACTTTTAGTTTAGAAAATGAAATTTCTAAATTAAAGGTTTCCATTCCTTTGACTGAACTAATGAGGAACAATGATTATAGAGGTCAAGTCTGTAAAGTTTTGAATTTTGATCCAATGTTTGATATGGTGAGTGTGGAAGATGATCAACCTGAGCTGATGTTTGGACCAGCATTGAATGGTGAGTCTCCGGACAACGATGTGCCACCTTCTTATATCAGTTTGAGATTGCATGAGTTTGTGTTACATAGTGCCATGTTTGATTTGGTCGCTTCACACAATCTTATGGTGAAAGCTATCATGGAGAAGTTGGGTTTGGATGTCACAAGGAGATACCATGATCTCTTTTCATTTGATTCTAGCAGAGTGAGATGTATTGGGCTTATTAAAGACTTGGTCGTAAGTTTGGATCAGATTCCCATGAAGAATGTTTTGATGGATGTTGTTGTGGAAGACATTCCTCCCAGGTTTGGTATGCTTCTTTCCCGGTCTTAGGGAGCGAAGTTGAAAGGAACATTACAACTAGATTTCTCCTATGCAATGAAACCTGTGTTTGTCCAAATGAGAAAATTGTACCGGGAACAAAAAATGAAATACATGATTACAAGCAAGGAGAAACCAATTAATCGTCCGATTAATTATGTACATACAGATCTTGAGTCTTTTTTTTTGTATTCAGATAGTTTCAATGATATTTATAGCCAATTAGTTGTAGCAGATGACATTCCAGAGATAGTAGAGAATTTCAGAGAAGTTTTAAATATAGAGGGACACGAACAGCCGAATACTGTTGAGCAATCAGCTGGAAATAATGGACAGCAAGCAGCAAAAACAGAGGTGACAGAGTTTCAGCACCTAGAAGAAGAGGAAGAGGGCCTGTGGACCATGGATTTTGATGGTGCAGTGGGAAATGATGGTGCTAGAATTGGAATTTGGGTACGCAGTCCTCTCTCTGCCCTGAACAAAGTGCCTAGTAATGTGTGGGTATGTTCTTACAATCTTGCTTTTGATTGTTCAAATAATGAAGCTGAGTAAGAAGCGTTGATCGCAGGTCTAAAAATTCTAAGGATGCTCAATGCTAAGAGGATTGCGGTATATGGCGACTCCGAGTTGGTGATAAAGCATGTTAAAGGTGAGTATCAAGCAAAACATCCTCGGATGCGAGCTTATCGAAATGTTGTTCTAGACATCCTGAAATTGTTTTTAGATTATACCTTGACGTGTGTGCCTCGCATTCAAAATGGCATTGTTGATGCACTTGCTAAGGCAGCAAGTAATTTGAAGATTCCTATGAACTCTAGTAATAAATTTGAAATCCATGTCAAGAATCGTCCGACTGTCCCATATAATCAGAGATATTGGCAGGTTTTCCAAGATGATGAGGAAATTGATGATTTTCTTCAAAACAAAGGTAAGTTCAAAGATACCTCAATTGATGTAGAACAAGATGATGGTAAAGATGATATGTAGATCAATCAAATGGAAGTATTGCAGTTAAAGGATAACATCATTCCTAAAGGCTAGATATCTTTAGAAGAGCTCTTTGATCAAGCTGATGTAGCCCGCAAGCCAACATTGCAGCCAACAGCGAAGGGTATTGAAGAGGTCAATATCAGAACAACGACTAATCCAAAGATGGTAAAATTGTTCAAAGCATTGCCACCAAGGGTAAAAGCCAAATATATCAGTTTGTTGTCATCTTTTGCTGATGTGTTTTCTTGGGATTATTCTGATTTGAAGACATATGATACCAATATAATTCAGCATACCATCCCTATCAAGCCTAATCAAAAACCTTTCAGAAAAAAGTTGAGAAGGCTCAATCCAAAATTGCTGCCATCAATTGAGAAGGAGATAAACAGGTTGTACAAATTAGGAATCATTGTTCCCATCCATTTTTCTGATTGGATCTCTAATTTGGTGCCTGTACAAAAGAAAACAGGCGATATTCGCTTGTGCATTGATTTTAGAAATCTGAATAAAGTTTCATTGAAGGACAATTACCCACTTCCCAAAATGGATCATATAATTCAGCGAGTAGTTGGAGCATCTCGGATGTCACTACTTGATGGTTATTCTGGATATAACCAAATTTTGGTCCATGAAGATGACTGAGACAAAACAGCATTCACCACTTTGTGGGGAACCTTTCATTTCGCCAAAATGCCTTTCGGTTTGAAGAACGCGGGTGCCACTTTTCAGTGAGCAATGGACTTGGCTTCCACAAATGAGAAGGATATCTTTTTGGTTGTGTACCTCGATGATCTAACCATGTTTTCCAAATCAGATGAAGAACACTTGGATCATTTGAAAATTGTCCTTCAAAAGTGCAGAAAATATGGTGTGTCGTTGAATCTAAAGAAGAGCTTGTTTGCCATGGATGAGGGAAAACTACTTGGGCACATCATATCGAAAGATGGCATTCGTATTGATCCAGCACGTGTGGAAGAGATTCAGCAAATTGACCTTCCCCACAACAAGAAGGAGATTCAATCATTTAATGGTAAGATGAAATTTCTGTGCCGCTTTGTTCCTAATCTTGCTGAACATCTAAGAGAGATACAAACATGCTTAAGAAGGAC
>APFE031683584.1:8014-26239 GCA_000404065.3 Pinus taeda
TAGCGTTGGAATCCAAGTAGGTTTTCTTTTACCCACTTGTTAATTACAACTAGGAACCTGCAGTGTAGCATTGTTTGATTGTTGCTAGACCCCCTTTGGGCTAGTAGGGATTGCCTCTATCCGTAGAGGGGATTTACCTCTCCAATAGCTTCCATGAAGGTTTCCCAAGCGTGATCCAAATTAAATGAAGCCTCTTTCATCGAGGCTTTGCGAACCCAGGTATTGTCTTCTGTTTGTTTCCCCTTGTCATCTCCCATTGCAATTTCACTTTGGAGCACTATATTTATGTTCAGATCTTCCTCGCATGACTCAAACCTCATCATCTATAGGTTCTTAGTTAGGGGAGGTCGTAGCGACCATTTCACACATATTATAGCTATCAACATAGGACAATATTATGTTTCATGATCAAATAGTGTGCAGTAAATTCAGGATGGACACGTTGGATTAGTTCAATCATGGGCTTAGTGTCCCGGTCCTCCATAATTATAGCAAATCAACTGTCCTCAACCTCTACAAGGTCCTCCTCCACCTCGGCCTCACCTGTGCCCCTGAAATCCTATCTGCATCATCCCTACATTCTGGTCAAGGTGCCATGTTTTGGCATGAACCTTGTAGGTGGGAGTTCTATCCATCATCAATTCATAGCTCCTACAAGTATGCTTCTCATGTCCCATCGATCCAAAAAAGTTACAAAATAAATGTTGCAAAGTTTGTGTATACTTCTTTAACAAGTGGTAGTTATCTGTGGCATGCTTTTTGGATATTTGACAGATACCGCACCACAAAGCAGGTGTTGTGTTAGGCCCTGCTTAAGATTCTGGCCTTAAAGGCATCATTCCTCATCGTACAAGGTAATCTGTAAAGATCGAGAAATGCTTTTTGTCATGACACTAAATCTTTCATTTTACACACCATACTTCTTTGTGTACCTTTGACCGAATCGTTCTATCCTGCTTCAAGCTTTGCATCTCAAGGCACAATTTCTTCACCTGTGCCTGGATCTGTTGAACTCCTAGATTAGAATCCTGCATCAGAGTCTCATGTAGTCTCATGGAAATCATCACAGCCTCTACCTGATATTTTATCTTCTGTTGTGACAGCGCACTTCTTAGGTGTGGTAGTAGCGAAGGCAAAAACCACTAGTGATGCTTCCCATCTGTCAAATTTATGTTGGTTTCATGGATCATACATTTCAACCTCTAATCTAGTTCCCAAGACATCTCGCATGGTAGCATCTTGATCTCTTTGAATCCAACAAGTGACTGTGCTTCAAATTTAGGTCTGCTAAATTCCCTATTCATTGCTGCTTGGATGTCGATTACTCTAGCATTCAGGTTATTGCTAGAGTACTTAATAACCCAGGTTAGCGTGATCTTGTAGAGCACTAACCGGTGTCTCTTTCTTTATATGGTCATATGTAACACCTTGAGCTACGCATACAACCCTCATAATGAACTATAATTAGTCTGGGTCCTCATCTCCCAAGCATTTGAACAAAGGAAACTTCACTGTGTTTGCCATACTGAATCGTGGTGGAGGCATAGGTGGTATGGGTGACGTTGGAGGTGATGGAGGCGAAGACGGTGGTGGTGTAGGTGGAGGTGGAATTCGTGCAAATCCTTGTCTTATCAACTAAATAACACTTCATAGATAGAGCTTCATGATCCCATCTTCATCCCCTCGTGCAGTTGAAATCAAGGGGCTATGCTTTGGACCCTTACATCCTTTATTTCTGTAAATTCCTCCACTTCTCATAGACTCAAACATCGAGGTAGCTACATAATCCGCTTTTCACACAATAACATTTTAATCCAAGTATTCAAATATTTGATGTACTTACCTCACGGTCCTTTGAAAAAGCATCGCTCTGCCTCGCTATAGTTGAATGAGGTGCCAACCATGAACTCAGTAGCAAATCCTCCTACAATGCATTCGAGCCAATGATTGATGGCATGTACAATCTTATCCTCTGATGCTTCCATCCTTCGCACTAGCTCTGGGGTCCACACAATAGGACCGTTAAGTTTCCACCTTCCTTGGCTATATGCTAGATTCATGATCCACTCGTATAACTCATTAGGGAAGGACACGAAAAATATTTCATGGATCTCCGTATGCAGGCACATGTCTAGCCAATGTTCTTTTAACAGTCGCAGGTTTTTGGTTTCTTGTGCCGCGAACTCATAAATCCTTCTATCTAACCAACCTTTGATTTCTTTCTTAGTTGGATTCCAATGATATGACATCACACATCCCTTATCTAGATTCCGGTCCTGGCAACGAAACCATTTGTTGGCTTGTGGATGCCTGACCTAGGTTCAATGTTAGTTAGCCAAATAAATTCATACACTACTGGCCCTTATGGCATCAGCTTAGAGTCTGAAGTCTCACCGAAAGCTGTATGGGGGGGATGTTGGAACCAAGTGTTGGGTCATCAAAATGTCATTCATTTCCATTACACTTTCACTATTATGCCCATTATATCACCTCCATTTCACTACTATGTCACTGCATTCATCCCACTCTCATTATCATTGGGCCACATTTATGTTTTTCCAAACTTTATTAATTCTTAGCCTTTTTAAGTGAATTTGTGGTTAAAAATTAGAAAATAATGTGCATATGCTTATACCTAACAAGTGGATTGATATTGTTGACATGTGTAGGTCAAAAGGAGGTCTCTAGAAGGCCTTTATGTGGCACCATAAGGCCAAATTCGAATTTGAGTGGAGAGAATCATGGGATCATGAGGATATGTGTCACATCTCCTAATTGTATTGAAACTCTAAGAAGACATGTTTTTTATCAGTTCCTATTTTTATTAGGAATCTAGAAGTCGAGGGAGAGATTCATGGACTCTCATTAATGAGATGGCTTCTCATCATTTTGTATAAATAGGAGATCCCTCTCCTTCATTTGTTAGCTTGGGTTTTTAGTTCTTTAGCTTAGAGTTTAGAGTTGGTAGCTTGGACCTTGTAGTTCTTCTTTGATGGCTTTGGAAAGCTTTGTTGTACTTTGTAATTTTGAAGAATTTGAATAAAGCTTTTATGTTCTCAACATGGAAGGAGATGTGAAGTAGATGTCATGGAGCATATTAGAATTTAAGGTAGAGTAGATTTTATTTTGTAATTTTGCTTTGATTTCATTCATGTATGTCATTTTATTGCTTTCAAGTTTGATAGTTTAGATTTTCCATTCATGCAATTTCAATTCATGCAATTATGTTCAACCGGTTGACTATAGATCGGTTTTTATTTACATGTTTTTGCATCAAGTGGTGATCTGAGACTTGCTTCCTTTGCTGAACTTTAATTTTTAGTTCCAGTTGTTATGCTTTTATTTTAGTGAGATTTGTTTACTGCTTTTTAGATAGCTTAGATATCAGTTCTTCATGCTATATGATGATATCTCCAGTGCCTTTAGCTTAACCCTATTTTAGAAGTTAATTGGTGAGCTATACAGATTATAGGTGAAGTAATTGATTTTGCTTTCATTAGTCTGCATGTAGATAGTTTAGATATCAGTTCTTCATGCTATATGATGATATCTCTGGTGCCTTTAGCTTAACCCTATTTTAGAAGTTAATTGGAGAGCTATAAAGATTATTGGCGAAGTAATTGATTTTGCTTTCATTAGTCTACAAGTAGATAGTTTAGATATTAATTGTTCATGCTATATAATGATATCTCTGGTGCCTTTAGCTTAACCCTGTTTTAGAAGTTAATTGGTGAGCTATATAGATTATAGGTGAAGTAATTGGTTTTGCTTTCATTAGTTTGCAAGTAGATAGTTTAAATGGCATTCTTTCATGCCATATGATGATATTTCTGGTGTCTTCAGCTTAACCTAGTTTTAGATGTTAATTGAAGAAATATTGGAATTATGGGTGATATCAGTGACTAGTTTCCAACTTCTTCATTTTTTTTTGGTTTTGAGTGCAATAGTTTAGATTTTATTTCTATAACTAAATGGTGAGTAGAGATAGTAACCTCATTTTCAGTACATCATCTTTAGCTTGATTTATGTAGCTGCATGTTTGCACTCTTGTTCAAGTTGTGATTTTACAGATAACATGTTTTGAGATCTTGCAAGTGCTAAGTTTTGAAATTATCATAAAAAGCATAAACATTGTCTTCAACTCTACATCCACATTTGATCTTTAAAAGCATTCTTAAAACTTTAAACTAGGATTTCCATTGCATTAGAACACTTTAGGAGACCAACAAGAACAAAACCCAAAAACAACATAAACTATATGTTAGGGTCCCACCCTAACCCCCTTAATTATGTAGTGGGATCACGTCATAATAAAGAGTCAATAAAGCCCATATTAATAATTGTAAGTGGTTAACCCACTATTTGTTACGGGACCACAGTTAGTTGCAAATGGGCCTAATATTAGACAGATGGTATTAATAAAACCCATGGTATTGATCCATGGTATTACATGTATGAGTCATATATAAAGGATAGAGACTCCCTGCGAGGAGCATCGTGTCTTATTTTTGAATCGAGCTCTGCCCTATTAGAGGTTGCCCCCTTGAAGAGGCCAGTGAACATTGCTTCTGAATAATAAAATATTTGTTGTTGACTCTCACTAATCTATGTTCTAGGTATTTTTCTTCGTATATTCTGTATTTGGGTATCTTTTGCATGTTAAAATCATAACAAGTGGTATCAAAGCTCTTTCCAGGGCCGGTGGGATCTCCATTTATTAGCAATTTTTTTTTTAGCTAGAGACGTGTTCAGGCGTCTTTAAACCACGGGATCTGTCGTTGAGCGCATAAACCTGTGGATTTGGGGAGGCATGCACGCAGGAAATACAAGAGGTGGTCACGCTTGTTGGACTCCCTTGTAACCCCTGTGGGTACCCCTTCGAGTAGTAGTGCATTAGACAGAACCACGTTCGGACTATCTTCCACGTACCTTCTAGGTATATTGAAATCCCCTTAGCTCCTCTACAACCTAGCCATAGATAAACCATCAGTCGTCTTGTTGCTACAGTACACCGAGAACAACACTCGGAGAGATTACTCGCCCATACGATAGGGTAGTCAGGTTGTACGGCTAAGGGTATGGTTGATCCTCCTTAGTTAGAGCCCTGAAACATTGGGCCGAGTACTACTATCAGACCCTTATGTATATTGCGATCTGTAGCACCTATCACTCCTCAAGACCATAGCTCCCTTTTACCTTGGGATCACGCATCATCTCGGCCAGATCTACTTGCGCAAAGGGGTGCAGCAACAGACATCAGTATGATCTATTAGATCCATCAGATCTGCAGCAGCAATCTATTTTTCTGCTTAGAGCTATCTGATCCGCCATTTAGATCTCTCAAATCCACCTGACCTTAGTAGTTGTGTGGGGTTCCTATACCGAAGCATGATTTTCGCAGGACTTTTGACAACATTGAAATTTTGAGGATTCGACGACTGCAGGATTCCTAATGAAGGAGTAAAACTCAGTAAGGAGTTTTCTAAAAAAAAAAAGGGTCTAAGATCTCCCGGGGTGCTTATTGGTGATCTAGCCCATCAGAATCAGGATGATGAGCTGAGCATGGTGGTACCATTCAATTCTTAGTGAAAAAAAAAATTGGCGGTCCCAAATTTTCAGAGCATCAGGTTGGTGCATGTTAGCAACTAAAGCTCAAGCGATGGCTAATGAGAGGATGGACAAACTTGAACAAATCTTGCAATCCATCCAAACTCAACTTGACAATCTAACAATATTAGTCCCAAGTGCAATTCTGATGGGCAAGGAGGTAGCCCATGAGGAAGAGTATATTGGCAATGGACACAGTGAGGGTGAGTCTAGCCATTCTCCTCACCTTTGGGGCTCGCAAAAACAACAATCCCGTTCGAGACCTCCCATGTTGGATATGCATAAATTTGATGGTTCTCACATGGCGGCATGGATAGCACAAATGGAGCAGTATTTCAATTTGAATAACATCCTCTATGATGAGACTCAGCTTATGGTGGGGAGCATGTACTTGGACAATGAAAGGTGGCAATGGTGGGAATGGCATCAACATTGCAATGCACCTTTTAGGACTTGGGACAAATTCAAAAAAGCTCTTACAGACTGCTTTGACCAAGAATCTTCTTTTTTGGGTCGTCTTACTAAGCTTCGACAGACTGGCACAGTGGATGAATATATTACAGCCTTTGAAGCCTTAGCCTTCCGCACTAGGGGTCTCTCAGATATTTCTACATGGAAAGTTTTATCAGCGGTCTGAAAGAGGCCATAAAATCCCACGTCCAACTGCACCACCCTGCCATATGGATTGAGGCTTGCAAGGTAGCTCGTAACGTGGAACATGCGTTAGCAGCCCTAGCCACTCGCTCAAATTTCACCGCCAAGGGTCGCCCCACATAGGCTCACAGCATGACTCAAACACTTAAGGTTCAAAAGGTGTCACCAGTAGAAATGGCTGAAAGAAGAAAGCAGGGATTATGTTACTACTGTGATGAAAAATACTCCCCAGGTCACAAATGCAAGGAGCCCAAATTTTTTCAAATTGATGCCACTGATTATAGCTCATTGGAGGAAGATCCACCACTTGAGGAACCTGAGGCGGTAGAAGAGGACAACCAAAAGGACATTGTCCCTCACGAACCAGTTATTTCACTGCATGCTCTGGCAGGGATTTCTTCGCCTCAAACTCTCGAAATTAGAGGTTTTATTAAACATCACCCAGTAGTAGTCCTGATTGATATTGGAAGTACACATAATTTCATCCATCAAAAAGTCGTGGAAGCAGTGCATTGTTTTGTATGAGCAGTTTCTAACTTCCAAGTCCAAATTGCGGATGGGGGCACAATGAAATGTGAAGGCCGTTGTGAAAATGTCAAACTTCAAATGGGGGATTATCAGTTGAACACCCACATGTTTGCAATACACATGGGTGGGTGCGACATTGTCCTAGGGGCTGAATGGCTTCGCACTCTTGGGCCAATCACAATGGATTTCTAGGAGTTATATATGAGTTTTAAGCAGACAACTCCACACATACCCTCCGTGGACTCCAGGCGGGAGCCCCCTCTATCATCAACTCGCATAGGATGGAAAAAATGCTAAAAAGGGGACATCATGGAGTTATAGCTCAATTTAATGCCATCCAGGCTGTCGAAACCAAGTCTCTGCCGATTCATCCAGAGATGCAACAGATTTTAAATAACCATCTGCCGATCTTTGACAAGCCTCATGAGCTTCCACCCTCGAGAGGGGAACATGATCATAGCATCACCTTGGTTCCTTGGGCCCAACCCCCAAATGTGCGCCCATACTGATATCCGTTCACCCAAAAGAATGAAATAGAAAAAATAATCAAGGAAATTTTGGAAGCAGGTGTCATACGTCCCAGCATTAGTCCTTATTCATCACCGATGGTCATGGTACTCAAGAAAGATGGGGAATGGCGGATGTGTCCAGACTTTAGGGCCCTCAATAAGTTGAGATTCAAAGATAAATTTCCCATCTCGGTGGTTGATGATTTGCTCGATGAACTCAATGGGGCTCAATTCTTCACTACGTTGGATCTTCGCTCAGGCTACCACCAAATTCGCATGAAGGAAGTCGACATTCCAAAGACTACTTTCCGAACTCATGAAGGCCATTATGAGTTCTTCGTCATGCCATTCGGTCTTTGTAATGCCCCATCTACTTTTCAGAGCCTTATGAACCATCTTCTCAAACCATATCTCAGGAAATTCGTTCTTGTCTTCTTCGATGACATCCTCATCTATAGTTGCACTTGGGTCGCACATCTTCAACATGTAGATCTACTTTTGAAACTGCTCCGCAACCATCAATTATTTGTTAAGATGTCCAAGTGTTCGTTTGGCATGGAAGAAGTTGAGTATTTGGGCCACATTGTGGGGCATGCAGGTGTCAAGGTGGACCCCAAAAAGATCCAGGCAATGCAGGATTAGCCTCAACCTAAGACTTTGAAGAGCCTGAGAGGATTTTTGGGTCTCATAGGCTATTATCGTAAATTCGTCCGCAATTATGGTCACATAGTGAAGCCCCTCACGCAAATCCTGAAAAAAAAATCATTCTTCTGGAATGAGGATGCACAATAGGCATTTACAGCTCTCAAAAAGGCCATGTGTTCCACTCCAGTCTTAGCACTACCGGATTTCACCAAATCTTTTGTCATTGAATGTGATGCTTCAGGTACAGGTATTGGGGCAGTTTTAATGCAGTAAGGTCGACCTTTGGCCTTCACAAGCCAACAACTAAGTGGGAAGAATCTGGGTCAATCTACCTATGAGAAGGAAATGATGGCCATCTTACATGCAGTAGAGACCTGGCGACCTTACTTACTGGGGTGACGTTTCCAAATCCGCACAGACCATCACAATCTTAAATATTTTTGGGAGCAACGCCTATCCTCCCCACAACAAAATAAATGGCTCGCCAAAATGCTGGGATATGATTATGAGATCGTTTAAAAAAAGGGCAAGAAAATAGGGTAGCAAATGCATTATCTTGCCAATTTGAGGAAGAAAGTACCATGCTAGCAATTTCCCTTCCCATTCCAGAATGGATTGAAGAGGCTCCCAGGGAATGGTTTTCACATCCTGGGCTCTCCCAACTCATTTCTCAATTGCAAGCAAATCCAAATCCCACCAAGGGCTACTCGTGGCAGAATGAGATTCTTCGCTACAGGGACAGAGTCGTAATATCACCAACATCCAGCCTCAAAAGTTGCATTTTGGCAGAATTGCACTCATCCCCCCTTGCAGGACATTCAGGATTTTAGAAGACGTATGCCCGCACCAGAAGATCATTTTCTTGGACAGGCATGAAAAAGGACATCCCTACTTTTGTAGCAGAATGTGATGTATGTCAATGCCACAAAGGGGAGACCATCAAAGCACCAGGCACATTACAACCATTACCCATCCCGGCATCAATATGGACGAAGGTTTCTATGGATTTCATTACAAGTCTTCCAAAGTCCGGAAACAAGTCAGTCATCATGGTGGTTGTCGACAAACTTTCTAAGTATGCTCATTTCTGCGCCCTACCCCATCCATTTACACCAACTTTGGTCGCTCAATATTTCATGGATCAGATCTTCAAATTGCATGGCATGCCCACTTCTATTGTGTCCAATCGTGACCCGATCTTCACCAGTAATTTTTGGCAGGAACTCTTCAGGTTACAAGGCACCCATCTAAAACTCAACACTTCCTATCATCCACAAACAGATGGTCAAACTAAAGCCGTCAACAAATGTCTAGAAACCTACCTTAAATGTTTCACTTCAGAAAAGAAACATCTTTGGGTTCAGTGGTTACCTCTAGCTAAATGGTGGTATAACACCAACTATCATGCCACCACCAAAATGACTCCCTATGAAGCAGTATATGGTCAACTCCCTCCTTCCCCTACTTCTTATATCAAGGGATGATCAAAGGTACAAGCAGTGGATCAACTCCTACAAAGCCGTTCAACCATGCTCGCCCATCTTAGAGAGAATCTTCATCAAGCTCAAAACCGCATGAAGCAACAGGTAGACCAACATCACTCAAAGCGCCAATTTTAGGAAGGGGATCAAGTATTTTTGAGGCTGCAACCCTATAAGCAAACATTACTCAAAGACAAGGGTTGTCAGAAACTATCTCCAAAATTATACGGACCATATCAAGTACTTCAACGCATTGGAGAAGTAGCATACAAGTTGGATTTGCTGCCTATGGCAAAAATCTATTCAGTTTTTCATGTCTCATGCCTCAAGAAAGTGATTGGGAACAATTGCAGAATTCAAACTTGTCTACCTAAATTGGACGAGGAAGGGTCAATCTGGCTCCAACCTAAACAGGTCCGGGACACACGAGAACGGCCCCTGCGTGGTCGAGTGATTAAGGAAGTCCTCGTCAAGTGGAAAGACACCTCTCCAGAAGATGCAACTTGGGAACCAACCACTATTCTTCAGCAGTTTCCGCAGCTTCAGCCATGAGGACAAGGCTATTCTTAAGGGGGAGGGCATGTTAGGGTCCCTCCTTAACCCCCTTAATTATGTAGTGGGATCACGTCATAATAAAGAGTCAATAAAGCCCATATTAATAATTGTAAGTGGTTAACCCACTATTTATTACGGGACCATAGTTAGTTGCAAATGGGCCTAGTATTAGATAGATGGTATTAATAAAACCCATGGTATTGATCCATGGTATTACATGTATGAGTCATATATAAAGGATAGAGACTCCATGCGAGGAGCATCGTGTCTTATTTTTGAATCGAGATCTGCTCTATTGGAGGTTGCCCCCTCGAAGAGTCCAGTGAACATTGCTTCTGAATAATAAAATATTTGTTGTTGACTCTCACTATTCTATCTTCTGGGTATTTTTCTTCCCATATTCTGTATTTGGGTATCTTTTGCAGGTTAAAAGGATAACACTATAACACAATGAAGTAAGAAATAAAGGTTAACTAAGCACATATGGTGCACCACACTTCATCAGTTTACGATACTCGAATTGATAATTTATGTAGATAAATTTAAGATGTTAAATTGACTAGACACCAAGTTTCTACACCCTTGAAATGGTTGTGATGTTGGTTTATTCTGACTATACCTACCTTCACATAGGTTTCTTATCCCTCTTCTCTACCCTTCCGTACCTTTGTGAACTATTACAATTGGCTTCTTCATAGCCCTAACAAGGGGCTGAAGTCCTTTCACGTTGCTAGGGCATCAAACTGCTATATCTCCCAAACTAAGCTAAGTATTTACTTATCTTATTAACAGAGTTTATTTAACTTCACATAAACAAATGTTATTACTTGTGTTCACTTAGCCAATACAATTATACACATTCGCACATCATATAAGCATTAGAAGTGAAATTCATACCCAATATAACAGATTCATAAATAGGAAATAAAGATGAATAAATTATTGAATACTTCTCTTTATTTCTAATTCGAGATGATTCCAGACTTGACTTTCCCTACGCCCTCAGCTGCAGGTGTCTATGCACTCAACTGCAGACTTCTAGGCCTCTGTGCACTCAGTGAAAGAGCCTCTACCTACGCTATGACCCAACCTAGAATTTTGCTCCAAAGATATGACTCAATTCTTCATGATTGATTAGTTCTTTTAACTACTTAGAGCTTAGCTCTATCTATACAATCCCATGGTCTGCAGAGAATGGGTATATCTTCTACAATTGACATTACATTTTAAATCTAAGGGCAGACAACCTTATGACTCTTTAACAACTATGTGCTCCATGACCACAAAATGTGGAGTCTTTACATTTGGATTACAAAATTGGACCAAAATATGGGATCTTAGCCCCAAAATTGCCCCTGGGGGATCCCGCGCCCAACCAAAGTTGAGGAAAACAATAGTTGATCTAAATGGTCAACAAGAAGTGGCTAGCATATTTAATGGAAGGCTAACCATTCAGCTAGATGAAAGAGAAGGTCACTGTAAGAGACTACAAGTTGTAGTAGTATCATTGAGACATGACTTAGAAAATTCAAATAAAGAGTTGTCTCAATACCATAAGCTTGAGGAGAGCACAAAGGCTTTGAATGATACACTTGTGAAGTATATATCTTCTCTTATCAAAGCTTGTTTAGGTTACAAAGAAAAAAAGCTCCAATTTTGCGATGGGTGAAGTGGCAACTTCCCAGGTAAAGGAAATTTGAGGTTCCAAGAACAAAAAGATCGAAATAATTTGTTGTCCAACAATGACAATGGAAGATAGGGCAACAAAAATTGTTAAGAAGAAAAAACAAGAAGAGTAATAGAAGACAACCAAGAAAGTTTTGATTTGGGGTAGCATCATATGTGCTCTAGCCACGGAAATTGGTGGAGAGGCTAAGGCACATGAGATATCCAATACCCAAAAAGGGTTTGGGAAGATTCTAAATAGTTTGGGAGATATTAAAATACTTAATATTTTTAATGGAGTCCCTAAGTCTAAACTTAGGGAAAATAAAATATTAATGTGAATTAATATAAAAATTTGTTAGAATTGTCCAAAAGTCATGGATCAATCTAGATATAATCTTAGCCATTGATTAGGGACTTAATCTCAGTCGTTGATTTGTCAACGAGAAAAGTATAAGAGGAGGGTTGAGGGTGACCTCGAGAACACACCAAGAGATCAAGATTTCGACTTTATGGGGCTCAGTTTGGTGAGAAAGTTGAGAGAGTGATCAGGTTTGCAGCTGAAGGGCAGTGAATACAGAAGTAGAGAGGCAGAGGTAGCACCAACAAGATTAGCATAGTATCTAGAGACATGGATCAAGAACCAGCCAAGGGTTCATGCAGAACCTACCAGAGCTCACGCAAAGGAAGCCAGGAGCTGCGCAGTGCTTTAGAAGCCAGCGTGAGTAATGTAGAGGGAGAGAGGACTGACACAGTGCCTCCAAAGGTTGACACATGCCAATCTAGAGTGACGTTGGGATAACACTAGGTTAGAAAGAGATGGAGCATTTCCTAGAGGCTGACACTGGGGTTTTGTGGGGCAGATTGGAGCTGTGGAGTTGCCGAATTGTTTATCTGGGGTTTCAGCTAGAATATTTTCTTCCAAGTAGATAGGTTCTAATGCCGAGTATTTTCTTTGTTGGGTGAGCCAGATTTGGCACCCAGATTGTATTCTGAAACTACTTAATAAATCAAACCCTCAGATATGTGCATCGGTTTTCCTGCATTTTGTTTTTCTAGGGATATTAATCCAAAAACAATAGTCTCACTGTGTGTTTGTTTCTATTTCCTCCTTTAGTTGATGATATGTAATTTGTTGAGCATGTACATCTATTTATTTCTAGTATTTGCATGGTAAATAACTTGTTAATTAATAAAATAATTAGGTAGGACTAAATTAGTAAAGTGCATGAAGGGTTTCTAATCTGTGAGACTTAGAAATTCCAACAAAAATAATAAGGGGTAATGAAAGGACGTAATTAAAACTGTCATGGAAGGCATGTGAGAAACTAGAGGAGCTCCTTTCCCATTCAAGGAGAAAGCTATCAAAGAAAATATTTCTTCAGTGCTCAAAATCCCTTTTAGGGGTATTGTTTTTATTGTGATAATTTTGGGTATAAGCCATAGACTGTAGATGACATGGAAGAAAGTGCAATTCCTTGCCTAGAATCAACCGAATAATGCATAAAGAGGCTAGGAGAATGCATGCTAATATTAATAGAAGTCTTGAAAAGAGTGTTGTCAAGAATAGTAACTACTCTTCCCCATTATTAAGCCAAATCGAACACTACAACTGTGGCAACATTGGGCATGAAGCAACACGCTTCATATATGGGGAGAAAAATAATTATTATCAACATATGCATGAAAGTGTAATAGCTCAGGATTTGAAGACAAGAAGAAATAGTGGAGTAGAGGAATACAAGTTTATCTCTAGTGCTCAACATCAAAAGAGAAACATGAATAAGAAGAAAACTAAGAAGAATGATTCTCTTACTCTTGTAGTAGAACCCTCTTTAAGAAAAAAAGGAAGCAAGAAGATATGGGTTAAGAAATACGAATTGAAGGAGAATTTTCCTCTATCCATGTGCAGCCAAGAGAAATCCCAAACATGGGAAAAGAAGAAGCTGAAAAGTAATTCTCCTCTCACGACTTGACCATTGAAGGTTTGGAAGAAGGAGGAACATGATCTTCTCAAGGGGAGTAGATCCTATGTTTTTCTTGAGTAAAGAAAGAGAATGGCCTCAAGGGAGGTCGAATAAGTGAGATGTAGGATGCTAGAAAGAATAGACATAATGGTGCATCTGCTTATTTAAGGTATGGTCAAGTCCCCTTGCTGATTATAATAATATACTTGTTTATTTCAAAAGTATAAGCATTGAAAGATAGAGGAGGAGTGAAGCTAGCTAGGTTTGAGGGGGAGTACAAAACAAGATTTTATGTTGTGTAAAGACAATCAGCTACAACATAAGGGTGGAATGACAAGAATCACTCAAGAAACACATCCCCACAAGATCAGTCCCCATGTAGATGCTCACGAGAAGTGAGCATAGAGGATGAAGCAACAGTGATAGTCGAAAACAATATCAAATCATCACTAATGATTGGAATTTCCAACAACAAACATAGTGAGAGTAATTTTAGTTGGTATCAATTTCTCTTTAATTGGTGAAAAATATGGATTGGAAAAAACAGTATTTAGCCACCAACCATAAGGTGTCAAAAGCTAGAGGAATTCAAAGTAGAAGCCGTATATGTTTAGCAGGAGCATATCACATATTTCTAGTTTATAGAACTATAACAACTATTAACCCTTGAAGAGAAGTCTATAGAGCGGTATTCACAATAGAAGATAGACCCTCATCATTTATAGTCATTGATTAGATGGGGCAGAAGAAGTATCATGTATCCCTTTGCAATTAATGTTAAAAGGGGAGAGAATCTTATTGGAGAACAAGTTGTGATGGCCCAAGAAGAGGATAACAACCCATTGGTGTCTCATGCAAGAAAATGTGTGGAAGTAGAATGAGGATTGGCCATCAATGTGGAGAAGTTAAGAGGTGTTTCCATCAATTCCAAATGGGGAGATTATTGGACAATTGACATTGCCTATTTGGCTAGTGGTAGTAAGTAGGTTGCCATTGATGTCAACAATCATGCTCGGAGATCAAGTTGGGAAGTTTACATTGGGAATTTCCTAACCATTAGAAAGTTTGTTGTCATTGATATCAATGAGATTAGCATTGATGTATGTGCTAGCATGATGTTAGGAAAAATAACATTGATTTCCACTACGTGAGCTATGATAGTAGCAGATGCTAGCATATAGTTTCTTGGCATATCAAGCTCATGGGGAGTCCCATGGTTGGTGCAATGCTATGTAGAGACAACATAGTAAGAGTCCTATTAGAGTATCCACAAAATTATGACTATGGTGGTTGGGAGTCCCATGCTTTAGAAGATATTCTATCTCAGGAGAAAAAACTAGATACTCTTGGAGATAATATAGGTGGTTAATGCTCAGAAATAGATTCCCAATAGTACGTGGAATAATAGAAATGGATCTCAGGATCAAAATTTATTGATAGCCAAAGTAAGGATATTGAAGTCCTTAGGAGCCGGGTGAATTTCATAATCTCAGAACTAGTGAAGTAGGCTGAAATTTCAGAACTTCGGAACTTTGGAGGGTCAGAGTCTTAGTCAATTGGAAGCATGCAGAATATCAAATCCCTAAATTTTTGAACGTTAGAATATCAGAGGGTCAAACTATTAGTAAATCAGAAGCATGCCAAATACCAAATCGCTGAATTTCAAAACCTTAGAACTTTTCAGTCTCAGAGTTTGAGAGGGTTAGAGTCTCACGATGATGGAATTTCAAGATGTGAGAAGGTAAAAAAAGAAATTATGTCAGAAGGTTGGAATAATGGAGCTTCACATTTTTATTTAAAATGAACCTGAGATAGCATTGGATGAAGGAAGCATGTTGAATTTTAGATCCCAAACTTAGGAACCTTAAAACCAAGGAAGGTAGGAATTTTAGATCCTTGAAATTTTGGAACTTCAAAATTTCAAAATTTCATAACTTCTTACAAATTTATTTTTTGAAAATCATGGAGGGTTTCACTGAGCAGGGATTTATAAAGGAAATCATTTGCAAAATAAAGGTTCAAGGGACCCTTTTCTCTCTCATCATAGATGACACATGGTAGTAGTTGATTGGCCCTCAAGAGTTGATGGTGGCAGATGACATGAGCATGACATGGATGTAAGGAGGACACATGGTAGTGAGTTTCAACATTATTGAGTGGCCTAACACAGAAAATATTGGTGACATGTTTCACCACTAAGGAGATGCCACATGGGGTTGATGACATGAGAATGATGTCACCCTCGAGGCATATTGGGGAACTTATGTTTTTAAAATAGTGTTTGCAATAGTGTGGGTTGTGCCATACATAATTCAAAATGCAAAAGAAAATTCCTCAATAATCCCCAAGACATGATATTTTCTCTCCTCTCAACTACAACTCTAAATACTCATTACAATAATGCTTTTAATAATTCCAGAATTGCAGAGAAGAGAAGCCCTTAATACATTCTACAATCCACTCTTTATAATTTTACAAGAAGAATTCCCAATACTAAAGCTATTGGAGAATACTTCTTGTCAATCAATTTTGGTTGGCCCAAATTTCTATTTTTCTATTTTTGCAGAAATGGAATTGATTGAAATATTATTATCCTCATCTTTTCAACTCTTTCACTGCAAAAAATCAATCAAAATTTAATTAAATTGCAAATTAAAATCAAAATACTAAATCTGGAATATAAAACTTATCCAATCAAAAGTCGATTACACAAGTAAATAAAAATAAATATGAGCTTTCTATTGATGAGCTTGAAGATATAATTGGTCAATGTGAACATAGATGAATGAATTTTTACTCAGTGGAAGTTGTGGGAAAATGAAAATAAAGAAAATTAAAATGTGAAAATGGGGAAGATTTTTCCATATTTTTTTATTGTCTTCTCACAAGACATATTGAAGTTCTTTGTTGTCTTATCACAATGCATATTGATGTATACATTCCTAGGATGTTGAGTTTTAATAATGACCTTTCTGAACATCAATTTGGAGGTTAGGGTTCTCTAAATATTGATAATAGTAGTTGTTAAGAAAAAATAGAAAAAAAGAGAGTGAAACCATAAAATATTTGATGTTAGATTTTATTCTTTTGTGATTGATGATATTATGCTCAAATTTTCAAGAGAATTCAAATAGAGAACAAAGGGTCCACCTGTTTAGAAACTAGATCTAAATTCATCATGAGGAACCTACATCTAGATTCTAAAACCTTAGAGACTTTGTTCTCTATGTGATTTCTATAGAAAATTGTAACAGAAAATATTTAATATTGTAATCAACACAAAAGCCCATATCTTTCTTTCAAATGAGGAATCTTATAGATATGGTGGCTTCTCACTATGACTTTGCATCTTAGTTGTTGTTTCATATACTAGTGGGTGCTCTTGCCTATGGCAATCCTCAATTGTATTCAAGTCATTAACATCCTAAATTTCGGGCACATATAACTTAACCTCTATGAGGGCTACATTTTTTTCAGCGTGGACGACTATAATTGTGTTTCCGAGAAATTGAAGGCAGATATTTTTAATCATTGGGTCCAGGGAGATTAAAAGATCACAAAGGCCTGTATGCAACCATGATTTGCAATGTATCTATGAAAGAAAAAGAGCTTAATAATCCATACCATTATGAAAAAATAGTTGCATAAAAATTCAGAGATGCAAATAAAGAAAAGCTTCTTACGCTAGCTATTAATTAATCACTTCCCACTAGAAGTTGGATTCCAATTTGAAAATGTTGATTTCCCTTTACATTGAATTCTACATTTGATATAAGAGATAAAAGTGCGGAAGAGTTTGGGCATTGATCACAACCTCCATTGACAATGGAGTGCATTAATATGTCCATTGCATTTATCCCTACTAGCAAATGAATAATTCAGTATAAAGGGAAAGGTGAAGCTTTTATTTCTTTGCAAGTGTAATTTTCTCCCTCCATCATTTTCACAATGATACAGTAATTTTTGTCAAGCCAGGAGTAACTCCAGTTTAGCAGAAAACTGATACAATTAATTTCATTAGGTGGCTATTGTTATATACAAAGAATGTGACTGCTCAGTTCATCTTCTTGATGACTGTTCACATTCCAAATTCACCCAATCGCAGAGGATTAGGTGTCAAAATTCCCCCCCTTAATCTGAAGGGATGTTGGTGAGTCCAAAGCATCGTTCTGAACCTTTCAAGATTTTCTCTTCCAAGCGCTTTGGTGAAGATGTCTGCAATTTGCTCATTTGTGGAACAATGACGGAGATGGATTGTTTTGTCTTCAACATGATGTCGGATCAGATGATATTTAGTATTGATGTGCTTTGTACGATCATGGAACTTTGGGTTCTTGGCCAACTTTATTGTAGAGGTGTTGTCAATCATGAGCGGAGTTGATTGTACTTATTTTACTTGCAAATCTTCAAGAATTTTCCTGAGCCACACAATTTCTTTCGTTGCTTCAGCTGCTCCCACGTATTCTGCTTCTGTTGTGGAATCTACTGGAACTAATTGTTTGCGTGATCTCCAAGAGATAGCTCCTGATCCAAGACTCATAGCATATCCTGAAGTAGATACTCCAGTTTCTTTGTCTCCATCGAAGTCTGAATCAGAGTATCCAATAAAGCTGA
>APFE031683585.1:0-22753 GCA_000404065.3 Pinus taeda
CTTTTAACACCAAGGTGCATGGCTAGTGCGACTTGTTTTAGACCAAAGGTATGACTAACTGTGTATGTTTAAAGGATTTTATTGATAAGGGTTGGACAACAAGTGACATTATAAAATCAATCTCCAGGAGCGCTGAATCGATGCGATGTATTATATTCGTAGAAAGAGTTGTTGTAGCAGCGGTACTCTCAACCTTGATGCAGAAACAACTTCAGCCTCTTTTATGTGTCACCTGTGACTACGTATCTAGACAAACTTCTTCGTCAAAAGGGAAGAAGCAGCATAAGATACTCGAAGATTTTTCAAATGGCACGGTGGGTTTTATATTTCTATCATCTTAATCATCTACAATACATATGTTGGGCTCCTCGATGATTGATTTCATTTTTTAGGTTTGAATTGCGCTGAATTCTCCAGTATGATAAAAATGTTATAATTTATGGTACATTCATTACTAAAAATTTCTCTTAATAAATTTAAAATTAAAATAAATTTACATAATTTCAAAAATACTTACATAAATTAATGTAATATAGTTTTGAAAGAAAGAATTTAGGTACATGACTGACTGAAAATATGTGTTTTACAGGTAAAACTCTTGGTTGCCACTGATGTTGTCGAAGAGGGCATTGACGTCCAAAGGTGTAGCTGTGTCATTCGTTTTGACTTGCCAAAGACAGTAAGGAGCTTTATTCAATCTCGTGGTCGTGCTCGTCAAAGGAAATCAAAATTTATCCTTCTCGTTGAGAGGTACTCTTATGTTATGCAGTAATCAATTTATAGTTTGTGCGTAATCCAAATAGAAACAATGACAGACTAGGAATTTGACGTTCCACACAAGTTCTTTTTGCAAATTTAAAATTTTGAAACATCTGGAAAATTAGACTTGGAAGTATTTCATACATAAGTTACCTTGATAAATTCTAATAACTCATTTAAATTTTATTGAGTGATTAAAACATAGAATAATTTAGACAACTAGTTGCAGCACCTATTCCTATTTCCAGTCTGGAAATGCATCAGCCTATGCACCAAAGAGTGGTGATAACATATAGGTGCATTTCCAGACAAACGTATCGGTACTGCAACTAATTTTGTCTAAGTTATTCATTTAAATTTAAATCACTTATTATAATTTATAATGACAACTTAAATATTTACATCTCAATTTATCGTTTCAAATTTTCTGCAGGCATTTCAAAATAATATTCAAATTGTGGAACCTGTAGGAGAATGAAGAATGGATATTAATGTTGCGTCATTCTCAGATTGTCTGTCAAAATAGATGAATGAAGAATGGATATTAATGTTTCATCATTCTCAGATTGTCTGTCAAAATAGATGGCCCTTGTTAATTTGTAACTCTTGCGGTGAGATTTTCAGGGGTAACGAGAAACAAGAAAAGTTAGTGAATGAATTAATGAGGAGCGAGGAATCAATGAAGGAAACTTCTGCGAATAGAAATTCAAATCAGGCACGTTGGGATCGAGAGGAATGCAATGTTGAAACTGATATATATCGTAGAGATTCAATGATGGAGACGTTTCAGAATAGACATTCAAATCATACACGCCGTAATAATCCACAGGAATGTTATAATGTTTCATCAACTGGAGATACAATCGCGTGTGATAGCAGTGTCGATGCCATCTCTAAAGATAGTGCAAAGTTGCCAGGAGATAAGTAAGTGCCTGGTGTTTCTGGGAGTTCAGTTTTTAAAATTCACCTTCGTGATAAAATTTAACTTTCTATTAATTCCTTTGAATATTGAATAATGTTAAGAAATTAACATGGCATACACAAAAGTAATGCATGGAAACTGCTTGTGTATGTTTCCACACCCAGTCGTCCTAATGGTTTTTGGAATATTGGATGATGTTAAGAATTAACCTGGCTTAGACAAAAAGAAGGCATGAAACTTGCTTGTGTATGTTTCCACAGCGATTCGTCGTAATCGTTACCAATTCTTTTAGAGTTTTAACTTGTATGGATTTCAGGTTGTCCAATGTTTTGATGGATTTCTGGTTGTCCTTTTCTTATATTTTTTATTATTATTTTTCTGTATTGAATAATTTTAAATTTATTGTGGCGAGACAAAAAGAAAGCAGGAAGTGTATGTTTCCACAACTAGTAGTCTTAATGGTTTCCAATGCTTTTAGAGTTTTAAGTGTGTGGATTTTAGGTTGTCCAGTGTGTGTTTTGGGTGGATTGACCACCCATCAGCACTTGTTTCTGTGTTACTGCGGATGGATAGTGAGTCCATCTCAACATTAGACAAATGAAAATTCATAAAGAATTGAAACTCAGAAAGACTGACCACTATTAATGCATGCAGCCTTTTATTATATTTTTTATCAGTATTATTGTATTCCGTATTTATATTAATTTCTGAATTTATAATAATTTCTGAATTTATAATACGGTTAGTTACCATTTTACATTTTCTATTTTTAAATTACACATTTTAATAGGAAGTGACCACAATTGTATGGTCTAGAAACTCATAATCTAACAAATAATTATGTATATTTATATATATTTAGTAAGGGTTGTGTATGTTCAGTAGGATTTTGGGCATTTATTTGATTCAGGGTACATTCGTGGTTTAGGCATTATTCGCCAAAAGTTGTATTTACACAGAGAATTTTGAAGCACACTCTTCCAAAGAATCTTCTAGACTTGGAGAAATGCAAAGTGTCCCACGGAAATGAAGACCTTCATGAACATCTCCTACCACAACGAGTTTCAAAAGAATCATCCAAAAAGCAAATAAAAGATTCAGAAGAATTGTCACAGAAAAAAATAAAGAATTCAGAGGAATTGTTTGAGAAACAAGTAACCAATTCACAAGAGACTGAGATTGAGACTTCTAATCATGGAGGTATGTTGTTTCCTCTTAAGCACCAATTATCGTAAATGTGAATACTGGCATTTTTTTAAATACCTATCTCATTTCTTCTACTAAAAATAATTTTGCAATATATTATGCTTTACAGCTAGTATCATCTAATTTAAAGTGTTTAAGGAGCTGCATTCATATAAAGGATATGCTTTATCTGGTACATGGGGTGAAAAAATGAGTGGAGTAACTTTACAACCTTATAAACTTTATTTCACATCACAATCAAATGGGACGAAATATGCAAGCTTCCCATTCTTGATTGAAGAAAAGCTAGATGAACACATTGCAAATTTTGAAATAAAACTCTTTCTACCACATGAAAGAGTTAGCTCGAAATTTTTTAATTGTGGTGTTGTGGAATTGAATTCCAATCAGGTAAAAATATTATAGAAAAATTAGTTTCAAGGGTTTTGATATATACCTCAAACAATTTATTTCAAATTATTTTTCTCACTCATAGTTGTATGTGATTTTGTTTTGTTGGTGTGTTCTATCAACAGTTGAATGTTGCAACATATTTCCATGAAACACTCTTCGATGGAGTGTTTACTAAAGTATTAGTTCAAGCTAAGTCTAAAACTAAAAAACTATGGGTTAGTTGTAATATGTACTTCCTTTTGCCCATTGAAGAAGAACGTTTTGGAGCTTGTCATAGAGAGGCCAATATTGACTGGTAGTTAATCAGATATTGTATTTCCGGAACAAAATTGTTTAAGTCTCTTTTTCGTTCGGAGAAGGGCACTCATGTTACAGATGATTTTGGTATCTTGCTTAAGTGGAGTTTTTTAGAGTACACTGTTCGGAAAGAAGAAGGCATTTCTTTGGCCACTGGAATTCAAGGAGTTTCGGATATAGTAGATAAAGCAAGGAGAATTTACATTGTTGTCAGAGTTCTTTTTGGTAAAACTTCCAAAAGTCCCTTCCCTCCACCCAAGGATGGAAAAGAATCTCAATACACTTCCTATTGTGATTATTTTGAGAAAAAGTAAGGATATGTGATATTTTAACATATTTAAAGATTTATAGAATTATGTTTATTTGAAAAAATACAAAATTAATAATGATTTATTTCGTAGATATCAAAGACAACTCAAACATGTGAACCAACCTCTTCTACTACTGAAACAGACTCATCAGCCTTACAATCTCCTTGTCAACCATTTTGACGTTTTAAAAGGTTAGGAAGGTTTTAAACGATTCTATATCTCCGTTTCCTGATAGATCATGGAAGCACTCACTATATCTCTGTTTCCTGATAGATCATGGAAGCACTCACTACATCCCGTTGTTTAGAATCGTTTTCATCTGAACGGCTAGAATTGCTAGGGGATTCATTTTTAAAATATGCCGTTAGTTGCCATCTGTTCTTGAAATATGAAAGAGAAAATGAAGGACAACTCTCTGCACTTCGAGCTGAGCTAGTTTCAAATGTAACTCTTCATCATTTAGCGACCACTCGTAGTCTGCAGGTATCAAATTATGTGTTCGTTATTATATTTGTAATTGAGAAAATATGACCATATTATTGAAGGTTTTTTTTGTGATGAGCCAATGTTATATCTTTTGTTGAAATAGTATGGGTTGGTTTTACTTAAAAAATTTAAATATTCATTTTTATGAACATTAATTCTTATAGTTACATAATAAGATCATATCAATAAAACTACCCGTTAAACATGATAATGATATATTGTCAATGATATGTTGTGATTACCGGGATGGACAGGAATATATTTGCGATGAAACATTTGATGCACGTCGATGGGTCGCCCCTGGAATGGCTAAGAGAAAAGCTAGTCGTTGTTGTTGCAACATGGAAAGGAAGATAATTTAGCTACAGATGGGAAATCTTGTGATGAGGGTCATCGGTGGATGTCCCTGAAGACAATATCTGATGTCGTGGAGGCTCTAATTGGAGCACACTATGTTAAGGGTGACGCGCCTGCTGCTTTTGGGTTCATGAAGTGGATGAATATGGAAGTTGATATTGAACTTGATTTAGCAGTGGCAGCATGTCCACGTGCTTTTGTCGATCCTTCTGTTTTAAGGGACACAAATTTGCATGGTCTGGAAATAGTGTCCTCTGTTAGTGCAAGCTATTACACCTGCATCACTACAGGGAAGCAAGGGTGGATGTTGTTACCAGGTATATATGAAGTATATAAGTTTTATTTTTACATATTAAGTGTACATTATTTAGTTTGTGTGAATTTTAGTTCTTATGTCATAAGTTAAATATGATAAAAAGAGATTGAACTACTTACCACTGCATAATTCAAAGATATCCAAGTTCAACCTATCTTCCCATAATCGTGATAATAATCTCAGTAATAAACGTATGGTTTTTCTATCCAAAATTAAAACTAACCCGAGTCTTTTTAGTTACTATTTTCAAATTTGATATTTCTTTGTCTTTTTCAATGCTAGATGTTGTAGAAGGGAAATGACACTTTTTACAACTAACTTCTACAATATACTATGCTAAATTGTGAAATTATCGTTGGATAGTATGTTGAAAAGTTATCATTGTGCTTTATAATTTCTGGGGGACTCTGTGTTGGATTTTCTTATCACGTGGCATTTCTATTCAACGTACCCAAGACTTCCTCCAGGGATTTTAACATATTTACGCTCGTCAACTGTCAACAATGAGAATTTTGGACGTGCTGCTGTGAAATATAACATTCAGAAATATCTTCGTCATGATTCAGAGTCTCTAATGAATCAAATGACAAAGTTTGTAGCTTATGTTGACCAAATTAAGGAAGCAAAATGTTAATTTAAGTCTTTTGGCGGCACAGAAGCAGACCAAAGGCGAGTAAATACCATGCTTTTTTAATTGTGACAAGGTTTTTGTGTACTTTTAAAAAAGAATGAAAGACATCTTTTCGTTTCTTGAGTATGTTCTTCAGCAGTTCATAGTAGTTTTTTTGGTTCTCCTCTGTGACTGTTCTTTTTATTCTAACCAGGTGTTGGG
Source organism: Pinus taeda (assembly GCA_000404065.3). Taxonomy (NCBI): domain Eukaryota; kingdom Viridiplantae; phylum Streptophyta; class Pinopsida; order Pinales; family Pinaceae; genus Pinus; species Pinus taeda. The sequence goes on from APFE031683585.1 coordinate 5,880, forward strand.
AGATATAATAGAAAGCATTGCAGGTTCTATATTCCTAGATACCCAATTCGATTTTGAATGTGTATGGAAGATAATGAAGCATATTTTGTCTCCTATTGCTATACCTCACACTCTGCAGCTGCAACCACTGCGGGAGCTGCAAGAAATATGTTCTGAACATCACTGGAACATTGAATGGGATTTTGAGGAATAGGTGGAAGGATTTATGGCCACCGGAGTAGTTTATTTAGAAGAATCAGATCATATTATTGGAACATGGATGAATGAAAGCAAAAGATCTGCAAAGATCGGTGCTGCCCAACAAATTTTATTGCGAATGGAGGTAATATAATTTACTTTTCATGGTTTATGATTTAGGAATTACATTTATTTATTTATTTTGTATCTACGCTCAGGTTAAGTTGAGTCTAGCCGCGCCAATGTTGAATGAAAAAACCATCCCTCCTGCCCATTTGTGAGATGAATTATATTAAATCTATTTATTTGTGTTAGCAGTTGAATGAAAAAACGATCTACCTGGATCTGCCCACCTGTGAGATAAATTACATTAATTGATTTGTGTTATTCTTTCTGAAAAGTAATATACTCGTTTTGTATCACCGGAAAGAGGTTTACATCATAGCCGCTGGCGAAATGATATTGACAAGGTAACTTTGGATACTAATGGAGGTGAAGATGAGGCTGTGGAGGACGTGCGAGCTACAATCAGTGAAGATATTAATTTAAAAGTAGAACTGGTAACTGCTAGCAATGCAGGTGGACAAATGGAAGAATCTGAGATGGTTGTTTCAGAACATCAAACTTTCAAGAGAAAGAGATGTCAAAGACAATACATTTTGTGATAGCATAATGATTTCTGTGGAGGAGGGTGATGCATATTCAACTAGGCACCTAGAGTCCACAACTAGAGAGCTTACCTTGGAAGATGCCATTGGTTCCAATGCCAAGGCAACCAGAAGGTTTTTTGGGACTTCAGTGAATTCCAGATCATCTCAGCATGATGCTCTTGAGATATTCGACGGTCCTGTTTGTTATAGTAGAATGATGTCTGTGGAGGGTGGTGATGCATATTCAAGTAGGCACCCACGGGCTACAACTAGACAATTTACCTCGCAAGAGCCCATTCATCCAAATGCCAAGGCAACTAAAAGGTTTCATGGGATTTCAGTGAATTCCAGAACATCTCAGCATGATACTGATCATGTCAATCAGAACTGGTGTGCTGACGGTATGTTGTTTAAAACTTACTTTACATTTCTTTTGGTTCTAAACTGTATTAGTGGTATTGGATAACCTGATAAAGCACCATATTGGTTTTTAAAGTTTATAACAAATTTCTAATGTCTCATGTTTAACTATGGTTATAAGGAGGATTACAATGGTTTTAGGAGTTCCGTCATTTTATTCATGAACATTGACGAGAAAATAAAAACCAGAACCGTGTACAGATAATGTATATATTCATGTTGGTTGAAACTATTGTTATCACGATGATTCTAGAGAGAGTCGAGAGAGTCAAGGAATGATATTAGTTGAATGTACCATGTAAATTCTTGTATTCTTGTATTTATTTTGGTATTTCCATCTCAATTTTATTAGTAATTGTAGACTTATTATCTCTTCTTTATTGACCAATTCAGATGGTTTGGCAATCAGCATTATAACTTGTCATGGGGATGAGAAAAACAGTATACCCTATAGTCAATCAGGGTTTTCTGCAGGTGTGTAACTGACCACCACCACCCTTTCAGGAAACCTCACACATCTAATATGTTGTTAAACTTTATAGTATATTTGAAATTTCAGGTTGACCTATTTGCTCATGAAATAAAAAGTTGGAAGAAAACACAATGGTATTTCGACATGTTATTTGAATACCAAAAATTCAAATCAGTTTAAACGGAAGCTTTCAATTACTATCATTAAATTTATAATCATAAAAAAATAAAGACAAGAAAAATTAAATTTACAATATTCTAAAAAAATAAAAAATAAATATATATAATTAGGAAAGTTGGTTTAGATAAATTAATAATTTACAATTACAAATAAATTAGAGTATACAAGTTGTATGATGGTTGAAAAAGATATATAATTATAAAAAAGTTATAGTATATAATTTTTATGATTTGTTGAAAAAGAAATATAATTATTAAAAAATAAAAACAGAAAATTATAAAAACAGAATATAGAAAATAAAGAGAGTTTATAATTTAATTGATACAATAGAACATATGATTCTTCTTTCTTTCTATCAATATTTTTTATTTTCATTTCACCTCTGAAGATTTTGATATTTTACCCACTACCACATGCATTGAATAATATTTAGTGAATAAAAACAAAAAATCAAAAAACACACGTAAAGATAAATATATGTTACTCACTACAATATGCATTAAATTATATTCACTAAATAAATACATTGAAAGTAGTTATCCAAGGCTGAAAGTGAAAAACACCCTAGATTAATAGGTGAGTGAAAACATTTGAATAATTGTTTAGAATACTACTCACGAACTTATTTTCAACCATAACTTTAATTTATATTACTATTTTTTTTTTTTTGAAAAGATTACATTTACCTCTTGGAATGAATATATATATATATATAATGATGATGATGGTGGCGGTGGTGGTTAACTTCAGCTTCAGCTAAGACCAAATTTTGGTTTGTAAGGACCTAAAAAAACAAATTATTTAGTTTGATATAATATATATATATATATATATAAAATTGAAAATGAGGATAAATCTATTATGGTGAAAAAAAACTCTCACAACATAAGTGCACTTGAACATACCATCTCACACCATTAGTATGCATTACCAATTTAATTTAAAGAAATTGAGAAGGCTGAAATGTGTACACTTCCACATTTCAACACAATTGATTCTATATTGATCAAAACTATATAGGCTTTAGTTTTAACTTAAATTTCTAAGTACTTGTAAAATAATAAGATTAGTATTTTTCATTAGCAAAACTTGAGTTTTGGAAATCAAGAAAATTATGTTAAATTACAATATATTATATTAGTATTTTTACAGTTTTAAAATTTTATTAGATTTTATATAATTAGTATTTGGGATTGTTACAATAATTTAGATATTTACAAAAGTATAAATAATATAAATATAATTTAAAAATTAATATTATAATATAAATATTTATATTTGGAGTTTGTAATATTATTGTAATATAAATATGTATATTTATATTTTGTAAATATTTTTTTGAATAGCTAGGATTTATGGTAATAATATTTATATGGAAAAAAAAACTAAACTTAACCTAGATACTTGTTTTCCAAAGAGGTCCACCAAAAGTTCAAGGAGGTCCACGCAGATTGTTGCATGAAATTTGCCAAAAGAACAAATGGCCATCTCCAGTGTTTAAGTGTGCAGAACTAGGCAATTCTCACAAAAGAAGGTAACTAGACATGTTTAAGTAAAATGTTTGGTTCATTTAAAATTTTGGAAGTAATATGTTCTAACTTTCATTTTATTTTGCAGTTATGTTTTTAATGTTCACATTCCTCACACAAAATTCCATGAAGTTAGTGGGAAAGAAATGGTTACAAAGAAGATTGCCCAGGATGCAGCAGCTTTTATGATGCTTTGTTAATTTCAAGAGAAAGGAATTTTTCCCCTTGATGTATCATCTTCAACCATATTTTTTGAATTTCAAAAATAGTTTCAATGATGCTTTATAAATTTCAACTAGGCACCTAAGAGTCTACAACTAGACAGTTGACCTTGCAAAAGCCCATTCGTCCCAATGCCAAGGTAGTTAGAAGTTTTTTTTAGACTTCGGTGAATTCCAAAACATCTCAGCATGACAGTAATCATGTCAATCATGTCCTGACGGTATGTTGTTTAAAACTTATTTTAAATTTCTTTTGGTTCTAAATTGTCGTAATAGTACTGGATGACCTGATAAAGCACTATATTGCTTTTTAAAGTTTATAACAAATTTCTAATATCTCATGTTTGACAATTCTTATATTGAGGTTTTTCACAAACTTCATATGGTACAATGGTTGTCAGGAGTTCCCTCATTTGATTCATGAACATTGACAACAAGATAAGAAACATAATTCTATATAGATAATGTATATACTCTTGTTTGGTGAAACTATTGTTATCACGATGGTTCTAGACAAAGTCCATGAATGATGTTAGTTTAATGCACGATGTAAATTCTTGAATTATTTCCATTTATTTTCATATTCACATCTTTATTTTATTAATAATTACAAATTTATTATGTGTGCTTTGTTGACCAATTTAGATGGTTTGACAAGTATCATTATAACTTGTCATGGAGATTAGAAAAGCAATATACCGTGTGGTCAATTAGGATTTTCTCAAAGTGTAACTCACCATCACTCTTGTTGGAAGTCTCACACACCTAATCTGTTTTAAAAGCTCATAGTATATTTGAAATTTCATGGTGACTTATTGGTTAATCAAATAAAGGGTTCAAAGAAAACATAATGGTATTTTTGACATGTTATTTGAAAAAGAAATACAATTGCAAGAAAATATACATTAAATTATAAAAACCAATATGCATTAAATTATATTCAATAAAATATGTAGTTATCCAAGGCTGAAAGTCAAAAACATGCTAGATTAAAAGATGAGTGAAAACATTTAAATGATTGTTTACAATGCTACTCACCAACTTTTTTTCAACGATAATTTTAATTTATATTCCTAACAAAATTTGGTCAAAATGAAAAGATTATGGTGCAAAAAAACTAATTTCTTACAACATCAAATACACTTGAACATACCATCCCACACCATTAACATTCATTACCAACTTAGTGTGTCATTAATGTGCATTACCCACTTAAGTTGAAGAATTTAGAATACTGGAATGTGTACATTTCCACATAATTGATTTTATATTGATAAGAATTGTATAGATTTTAACTTAGGTTAAATTTGTAAGTACTCATAGAATAATAAGAATAGTATTTTTCATTAGCAAAAGTTGAGTTTTGGAAATCAAGACAATTATGTTAAATTTCAATATATTAGTATCTTTTACAATATTAAATTTTATTAAATTTTATATAATTAGTATTTAGGATTGTTAGCATAATTTAATATTTACAAACTGTAAATAATATAATATAAAAAAAAATTATATATAGATATTGTTATTGGTTTGTAATATTGTTATAATATAAAGTGTTTATATTTATATTTTGTAAGGATTTTTTTGAATAGCTAGGATTTATGGTAATAATATTAAAAAAAGATAAAAAAATCTAAATTTAACCTAGATACTTACCTTTTTTTCAAGAGGTCCACCCAAGGTTCAAGTAGGTCAATATTGTCTTAGAATTGCCGAGAAGAACACTATTGGGCAACCAGTTAAGTGTGTAGAGCCAGGCAATTCTCACAAAAGAAGGTGACTAGACATCTCTAAGTAAAATGTTTGGTTCATTTAAGATTTTAAAAGTAGGCAATTCTCACAAAAGAAGGTGCCTAGACATGTCTAAGTAAAATGTTTTGTTCATTTAAGATTTTAAAAGTAATTTGTTCTAACTTTCTTTTTATTTTGCAGTTATGTTTTTACTCTTCACATTTCTTCCACCGAATTCCATGAAGTTAATGGAAAAGAAATGATTACAAAGAAGATTGCACAGGATGCAACGACTTTTATGATGCCTTGTCAATTTCAAAAGAAAGGAAAATTTCCCCTGGATGTAGCAAATTCAACCATGCTTATTGAATTGCAAAAGCATTTTCAATGATACTTTATGAATTTCAAAGGAAAGAACTTTTAGGACTTGGTTGTTATCAAATTTCCAAAGATTTAATTTAAATGAAATTATGATAAATTGATTGCGTAGACTTTAATAATAAGTGCTTCTAGTTTATGTCCAAGTTTTGTATGCAATGAGTTTTAATTAGTTATCTTTATAGGATAGTTAAATTCAATTCTATATGTTATGCCTTATGTGTAATTATTTACAACCATTGGTATATATCAACTATGCAATTATTATTTTCCTTATTCATGTTTCCTATTTATAGTTTAGCACATACTTATTGATTGATTTTAGGTACATTTTGGTTGGCTATTCTAATTCAATTATACTCTATGATGTTTATTTTTGTATGAAATCTCCTAATGCAATGATGTTTGTACGATATGCACAAAGTGAATTTCATTCACTTGGTAATTCGAAAGTCAAAAAATTGCAATTCTATAATTATAATTTGATTTTATTTGATTTTATTTTTTATTTCTTTTTCTTTTGAATTTACGTCAAAGATTGAAAATGTTTTATTTTTTCCATATAATTTTTACCAATTTAATATAGTATATAAACATGCAATAAAATTTGTTTTGCAGTTATGTTTTTACTATTCATATACTTTGAATAGGATTTGAAAAGTTAGTGGAAAAGAAATGCCTACAAAGAACTTTGCCCATATTCAACAATTTTAATGATGCTTTGTGAATTTCAAAAAGGAATTATAGGACCTGAATCTTATCAAATGCCTTAAGATTTAATTTAAATGAGAGTATGATAAACTGGTTGTCCAATATCACAATTGTAGACGATAAGTGTTTCAAGTTTATTTCCTTGTTTTGTTTTGTTTTGAATGCCTTGCAATGAATTATTTTTATAACCTAGTTAAATCCAAGTCTATTTCTTGTGCCTTGTTTGTGATGATTTGCAACCATTGTTATATATCTTATATCTTATGTGTAGTGAATGTTTTTTTATTTATTCTTGTTTATTTTCTGATTTTATATACATTTTGATTAGGTATTCTATTGTTACCATGTTTTATGATGTTGACTTTTATATGGATGGTCCTAATGCGCCAATATATAAATATGTATTTATGTGATATGCACATAATGAAAATTCATTCATTAAGTAACCCCAAATTCAAAAAAAAAAGTTTCATAGTTATGTGTGTGTGTGTGTGTGTGAGAGAGAGAGAGAGAGAGAGAGAATTTAATTTGAGATTTAAAATGTTCAATTTTGTGCATTTAATTTTTGTCAACTTAATTTAACATATAAATATAACTATTTTCTTATTAAATATCCACAATTTTTTAATTTATAAGATATATTCTCATTGCATATAGATACTATTGGCTCCTACTTTTATCTTCTTCCTACTATATTTGAACAGTCATAAAATTTAACAAAAAATCATTCTTTCATCATAGATAGAATTTGTTACAAGTATTCATCAAATTTATGTCATTTTCATCACAAATGGAATTTTCTATAACATTCATATGTATGCTCCCATGGCTTTTATTCCTCACTATTAGATGAGACTCTCAACTATTCCCCATGACATTTGGCCTCAGATATAATGAAGACTAAATCCCACACAAATTAAAATTTAAATCTCATACTTTTCTATCCTACCTTGTTATAGAAATTTCAAATTGCATAAATTCTTAGAACCTAAATTTCAATCTCACTACTTTCAAACTCACATCCTCATTTCAAGATTTTTTTGCAACTAAATTAACTTATAAAATATATAATTTTGTTTTGAAATTTCTCATAGCTATATATGAGATACTCTCACAACATCTTCATTTCCAGATTTGTTTGCAATTGAATTAACTTACAAATATATATGTTTGTTTTTGAAATTTCTCATAACTATATACTAAAATTTAGTTTTTTTTATAGGAGTACTATATTAGTTTATTTTGCAAAATATAGCCATGTTAATTCAACTCCTAAAAAATGGAAATAAATTTCAAATAATTTTTGTAAGAGTATTTTGTTCTTATCTACAATTAATATTTCAAAAATTTCAATGTTTATGTACATATATATATGAAATTCATTATAGAAGTGTTTTGATCTTATATTGACATCTTTCTATATGGATGTAATTCAAGAAATGTATTTGTTGTCCCTCCATCCATGATATCTAGTATATTAGATGATGTATACTCATTTTTCATAATGAAAAAATACAAATGGTTAAAATGATTCTTACAAAAGGGATTGTTATATAACATCACATATCATGCACAAGAATTGAAGTAGAGCCTATAAATATTGAAATATTCCTAAAGTTTCCAATTCCGTCAACACATAAAGTGCATATTTTTTAGGGCGTATAGGTTCTATTTCATGCTATTATACACACAAATATTTTCCAATGACATAAGAAGCATGTTAATTGGATTTTGTATGCAAACGTTATTCCACTCAATTCACCTTCATGTTTTCACACCTAGAGATCGAGACGATGTAGCGCCAAGCCCCATTATCCATAGAAAAGGGGCTAGCAACATGATTATGATGTAAAAGACTCTAGAAGAGTTTATATTGTAACTCTAGTTAAGAGTTAATTTACTCAATGTGAACCACTATTGGGCTATTGGGCTGTGTTATAACTAGGCCACTAGGAGGAAGAGACATTTCATTCTTTCGAGATAATTTTGTTCCATCACTGAGAAAAGATAGCCATGAGTGATAAGAGGTATAGAACACAAAGTGTATATGTGCATTATAGCATCCCATGGGCCAGAGGATGTAAAAGACTCTATAAGAGTCTATATTGTAACTGTAGTTAAGAGTTGACATAGTCAAAATTAACTACTAGTAGGCCACTGAGCTGTGTTATAACCGAGCCACTAGGAGGAAGAAGAATTCCATTCTTCTGAGAGCATTTTTTTCCATAGCTGAGCAAAGATAACCAGGAGCAATAGGAGGTAGAGCCCACAAAGAGGATTTGTGCATTGTAGCAACCCACAAGCCACATGCATTACTTCATTGTACCTACAACCATCTTTCTAGGCAGAGAAAGAGAGTGAAGCAACCTCACCTTCCAACTGGGTTTTCTCTCAAAAGGGTTTCCCAAAGAGCATAAATTGTGTCTTATGTGTGTGTGTAAGATTATTTTGTCATTCTCTACCTTTCTGCATGATTTCCATTTGCATGCGTTCACTAATTATAGTTAAATATATATATCTTAAAGTTTAATAAAATTACAATAGTGTAGAATATCATATTTTTAATATAATATTATCAGATATGTTGTGACGAACTATTGAGTGGAATATCCATTATAGTTTATGGATAATCAATTTATTAATTTCTAACACAATTTATTATTTTCAAAAAAATCGGGTTTTGAAATTTCAGTGTTTTTAGAAAATTTCAAACTAGTGCCATGGATCTATTTTGAAAGAAAAAAATAATGGCCAACAGAATCAAAGATAGCTACGATCGCCCAAGCTAGTTTGTTTCCATTCTGCATGTAAATAATTTTCAATATCTGTTATTAATGAATTGAAGTTTAGTTTTCATTGTAGCTTTATGTTTTTGTTTAAATTTGTATTTCATTTTATTCTTTCATAAACCTATATTAGAGGTCCCATAAGTTTCATGCAACCAATACATGACCAAAATAGTGTATATTTTTAAACTGTGATTCTACAAAAGCTTTTGGAGCAACAATCTGATCCCATGCCACTAAATTCCATCCGTTGTTATGCTTCATGCCAAAACAAAGAAAATGAAAAATCAACTTGTGAATATTTTTTTAAATACCTTTGGGCACCCATGTAATTGAGGTCTAATAAGCAATCATACTTAGAAGCCAAGACTATGCGCTCACCTCTTAACAAAAGCCTATTGGTCCAAATAGAGATCCGACCTTCCACCGTCTTAATCATCCACAACCAATCATTGAAATGGTAATCATTTGGTTTAAGTAAAAAGACATAGTTGTTTTATGCCATCTTCAATCAATTCTAATTGGAAATGGAAGTGTTAATGAGTATCATCCATTATTATTTAAGACAAACATAAAAAAGAAATAGTAGACTCCGGGTTACTAACCATCATGTGAGTAAGAAGGGAGAATTGTTCTAAAATTTCTTATATTTCTCGAAGGAAACATACTTCTCTGAGAACGAAAATAAAAACACCTTCATCAAACAATAGATGTGAAATGGATACATTATGTGATATATTAATGCCTTCCAACCTTCCCTTTTTTTTATGGCATCTCAAACGAGCTTGTTAAATGCATCCGCTACGAGAGGAAAGAAAGGGGGAGATAAAGGAAACCCATGACACGTGCCACAACAAGGATTGAAAAAATCCAATGGATGACCATTGATAAGCACAATGTAATTAGAAGAAGTAATACACCCCATAATCTAGTTTACAATAGCACGATTTAAGCCAACACAATGAGAACCAGTATTAAGAAGGTCTAATCCACATGACTATAGGCTGATTTTAATAACAACAATAGGAATGTTTTTTGTTTTTATAGAATGGCGTGCTTCGTAAGCTAGAAAAACAACCTTGTGTATTTAACGATTTTGTAAAAGATGAATTGTTACTTTATAATGATCAGACTTAGAATAGGCTTCAGTCTAGTTGCAATGATTTTGGATATCAACTTATAAGCCACATTGCAACAAGAGATAGGGTAGAAATCATCGAAAAAATACGCTTCCTACATCATAGGAATTAGGGAAATAAAATAAGAATTTATGGCACCGAATACCAAGCTTGACCTCTTATATTCTCTAAATAACCTTTAATACAACCTCTTTGATCAAATAAAAAAAAGCACAAAGAATTCCATTCTCATATGATTCAAATTGAGACTTTTCTCCTTTTGCATGGATAAAAGGGCTAGTTGCCCCTTAGCCAAGGTTGAAACTCCAGAGAGCCACCATGGCACTAGTCTCGAACACATCCAAACTCCTGACGACCTAAATTTTTTGCACAAGCTTCCAAACTCGAGCAAAACACTCTCCAAACATCAAATTGAACAACTGATTGCATGGAATAAATCATCGCATGAGGGAATTGATTGCAAGGATGACACATTAAGGAAGAGTTAATACCCACATGGCAAAGGAGCAGGCCCCAGTGGCCACAGTAATTTTCATCATAAGATTACTCTTAAGCAACAGAAAGAATGAAGATCGAACCTTATTTCATATACATACCATAGATCTTCTGACCATCATGGACTATTCCATTAAAGGAATTATACCATCTTATTATATGGATTAAATAACATGAATATCGAGCTTCATGATTTCAAACTCAGAACTAAAATCATTTGCCAGGTATATGTTGGACACAGACTGTCATTGATGTCAATATGGCAATATTCAAGGAAGGAGACAGAGCCAAAGAAGAGGAGCACACAGAACCATCAGAGCCAAAAGGAGCGAAGAGGAGCAGAGGTGGTTAAGCGTTGTATGACGTTGCTGGTGAACGCTGGTGAAGGCTGCTGCAGCTGTTGAACACTGTTGAAACACTTGGAGAAAATTTTCTGAAACACTAATTTCTCCATTGCTGAAACACCAACCTTTTCTGCAATTGTTGAACACTTGTGAAAAATTTGCAAAAAGACCAATTTTGATGTTGTTGAAACACCAATTTCAGCGTTGCTGAAACACCAATTTCTCCACGACGACATTATATTTTCAGCACATCAATCGAAGGTAAACACGAGGAAGCTAAAGCGAATGGAGGAGGGAAGCCAGAAGGTCGAGCGAGTGTTGAGGAAGCCAAAGCTCAAGCGAGCGAGGAGGAAGCCAAAGAGCCATTGAGTAAGCGGAAACGAATGGACAAAGGCATGAGAATGTACAAAACAGTAAAATAAGAGAACTGTTGTTGCTGTTGGTGTGGTGAAGAACCAGAGTGTGAGGTAGTAGAAGCAGCAGAGGCTGTAGAGGCAGTAGAAGTAGCAGAGGCTGTAGAGGCAGTAGAAGTAGCAGAGGCAGGAGAGTAGGAGTGAGACAACCTCAGCTGAATAGTGTGCAGCAACATACCTGTTTATACCAAGGTTGGGTTGGAGCCCAAGAGGTTGGAGCCTCAGAACTAAACTGGACTGAATTCATGTGGGGTAGGTGCTCCTAAGTGCAGAACCACTGCAAAACAGGGTTGGTTCTCTGGAGGTTGGAGCCTCACTGAAGTCCAAGTTGGAGCTTGGAAATTATTCACAATCATATTTATACTTATATTGTATTTATTTCATTGCACTGTCTTGAGTTTTAATAAAAGCATTAAATTCAGCTGTTGATTTCTGTGTTCTATGTATACATACACATATCTATATATGTTGTTGGCAATCACTAGAACAATTTAAAAATGAATAAATAAATAATAAGAAATAATCATTCACCCCCCTCTCAGTATATAGTTACCATTTTCCAATTCCTTAGGCATGGTCAAAGGAATACTGATATGAACATCAAACCACAACGGATGCAATCATTTCAGAAGAAAACATTAACACAAGTAATCTATTTATGAATAATTGTCACATGCCAATTTCTACCATGAATGGGTCCTGGAATTGTTACCCACTAGACATGCTTCTACAGTTAGCTTCACACTAGAATGCAACCTACATAAAAAAAATCCGTCATTCCATAATAGAGAAAAATTCAACCATCATTATATCTCAAATAACTGATTTTAATCTCATAACATGTAAGGATTAACACAAAACACATACCATGCAAGTGAATCTCATGAGATTAGATGGAAGCATCATTAAATCTATTAAGACATAAGCATATACTATTAATCAAGCATTCTCATGGCGAAGAAAACTTAAGAACTCTTCTCATAAACAAACTAGAGCTATAACATAGGGAGAGTAAGAATCATCATACAACCATTTCACACATCTGACACCAACTAAAACCTCACTTGGAATGAGGAGCACCACCACCGAGTCATGAATCACCTCTGATTCCCCCTGAGCCAAAGATCTTGCCAAGGATAAATTTATCTTCAATTGATCAGTGCACTGGGTATTTAACAGCGTCTTTCATAATTTAGTTGTCATTAGCGGTGTCCTGCTTTTATAGAGTTTTCCATTTGCCTAGTTCTCTTTTGGAAAAACTTGTCTTTATCTCCCACGAAGCTTTTCCTCATAAAATCTTGCCTTTATCTCCCGCAAAGATTTTACGTCCAATGGAGGTTGGAGCCTCACTGAATGTACTTGGTGCATTTGACAACCCAAAAGGCATCACTCTCCATTCATATAATCCTTCATTGGTATTAAAAGCGGTTTTCCACTCATCCCCTTCTCTTATCCTTATCTGATGATACCCACTTTTAAGATCTAATTTTGAAAAATATTTTGCGCCAGACAAGCAATTCATTTTTTCTTCAATTCTGGGTAGCAGAAATCTGTACCTAATTGTGATCTTATTAATGGCTCTTGAACCTGTACACATTCTCCAGCCTCCATCTTTCTTTGGGCTCAGCACTGTTGGCACCGCACAAGGACTCAAGCTTTCTTTGATCAATCCCTTGTCAAGTAATTCTTGCACCTATTTCTTAACTTCTTCATTTTCTGCAGGAGTCATTCTATATGCTACTTTGTTAGGTAGGCTTGCTCCAAGAATCAAATATATATGATTCTTGATTCTTCGAATGGGCGGTAATTCATTAGGCAAATCATCAACAATAATATCATAATATTTCTCCAACATTTCTTGAATTTCAATAGGTAAATTAGAAACTTTAGTGGAAGTCATGATTACCTTGGGCTTGCAAATTACAGCAAAATTTACCTCATTTTCTTCCATCTGCTTCAGGTATTCCTTTCCTCCAAGTAACAAAGTTTTTGGATCAGTCTTCTGTCCCGATCCATCTTCTTCTTGCAGAGGCAGCAACGTATGATTGACACCATCCTTTCCAAACTTGTAGGTGTTTCTCTTCCCATCATGTATGGCTCCTCTATCATATTGCCAAGGTCTTCCAAGCAATATGTGACACATGTCCATATCACAAACAATTTTATCTTTGTACTTGCCCACTTGAAATTCCACTTCACACTATTCACTTACCAATAGTTGATGTCCCTTTTGCAACCATGACACTTTATAAGGTGTTGGATGCTTCATTATCTTCAGCCTCAATTTCTCCACTACTTCTGTAGAAACCAAATTATCAGTGCTGCCACTATCAATGATCATCTGGCAACATTTCCCTTGGACTTTGCACACTGTCCTGAATAAAGTCTTCCTTTGTGGCGGTTCAGCCATCTCCTTTGCTGGCTTAAGCAAAACTTTATTAAGTACCAGAGACTCTCCTCTTTCTGGTGTGTTTTCTTCTTCTGGTACTGTTGCCACTGTGTCTCTCTCCCTCAACTGGAGCAACAACTGCATTTCTCTGCTTTATTTCTGCATTCTCTGGGCACTCAAAAGCTCTGTGTCCTAGCTTATTACATCTGTAACATCTTATTTCTCTACCTCTTCCTCTGCCTCCTCTTCCTCTAGAAAAACTCCCTCTGCCTCTTGCATCACCTCCTGTGGGTGCATGTTGGGTTGAGCTACCGCTAGCTCCATCTTTAGGTGCTGTAGATCTTCCTCTACCACCTTGACTTCCTTTCCCTCTGAAAGTCCCTCTCCCTCTGGCAGACTACTTCCTCATGAGTTTTTCTTCAGCTTTCAGTGCTATCTGATAAGCTTCATCTACCATTTTTGGAGAAAACAAACTTATCTCATCCTGAATGTCCATCCTGAGGCCATTCATATATCTAGCTACCTTCTCATCTGTGTCTTGGGCTTCTCCAGCTCTTATACTCACCTTATAGAACTCTTTTGTGTATTCTTTTACTGTCAAATCTCTCTGTCTAAGATTTTGCATTTGTCTAAAAATTTACGTTTTAACTTTGCTACCATTCTGCTCCAATTCTTGATTGGCTGCTTACCCAGTCTTCTCCTTTTCGCCTGCACACCATCCCACCAGAGTGCTGCATGGTCTTTTAATTTGGTGACAGCGAACTTTACTTTCTTCTCATCTTCTGTTTCTTCATAATCGAAGAATTTCTCCATGCTATTAATCCAGTCGATTAATTCTTCTGGATTCAGTCCTCTTTGGTATATCGGCACTAATTGGTTCCATGGCCTGGCTGTGGATTTCAACACTGACCGAAAGAACCTCATCTCAGGAGTAACCTGTACTGCTTCCTCCTCTGTAGCTTCAACTTCGGGCTCACTGACATCTCCATCATCTATGTTTTTGTCTGAGGTTAACGCATCCAATCTAGCTCGCAGCTCTTCTATGTTTTCCATTATTTCAACATTTGCAACAGGCCGTCCTCTTCCACCACGTCCTCGTCCTCTTCCAACTCTGAAAGCCATCCTTCTCCTGCTCCTGAGATTCAATTCAATGTCAGTTGCTGGCTCTGATACCACTAATAATGGCGAGGGTGCAGACGTTAGGGATAGTCTCTCCAATTTGGCTGCAATTTCCTCAATATCCACCTCTCTTTCCCTTGTATTGCCTTCAAGTGTATCAGTCATTAAACTGATAGCTTCATTCCTTTTCCAACGAGCCACAACCTTTCTAATTTATAACCAAAGGCAACAAATTTAAAAACTTTACGTAGCCTTTACAAAGGATTATACATCTATTATCATTGGCGTCCTTTTTAAGGAAAGATTTATGCTACAAATTATACAACAACCATTCCATAGTTTCATTCTAATACCATGATACCTTGAATACCAATGAATTCCCACCACAGAGCTCAGATCATCCGAATGGACTGAATCAGTTGTGACATATACAACAACGAACAATATTTGAATATAAGTGATTTATAGAACGCTCACTCAGCAGACAGCACGTTCTTCGAGCCAGTCGTTGTGAGGAATCTGGTCACCACGCTCTTTCCGCCTGTGGTTGACAGCCCTCTCCACGTAAACAGTTAAGAAACACTAATGAAAACACACAGCGCTCATTTTATTTTGTATGCATTTCAAACTTCGACCAAAAGAAAACAAAGAAATAGGCATGCATATACAGCCACACATATAACTCTGTATTCAACCAAAGAATAAGGGAAAAGCCACTCAGGTAAGGCGTATAATGGTTCATACTTCAATCGCTGGAGAATACGCTGATGTCCAACCTATACCGTATGTTGTTGCCCAATATATTTTAATACAGAATTAAATATATATCACATGAAATTCAATTAAACACCATGTTAAAATTGCGGCAATTCTAAGTATTACAGCGACTTCACAAATTCATATGAACAAAATAGCATTTAGTTTCTTTCTCAAAATGTGAGAGAAGGTTTTCATAATCACACTTCCGCCACCGCGTCTCTCTACCCAGCTTGGCGGCCAAAGTCTTTTTTTATTCATATGGATAAGCTTACCTATTACAAAAGCTGACTTTTACATAGTAATGTAAGGCTTTTTACCACCATTCTATCTGTGAAAAGATAGTATGTTTTATTATCTACTTTTATGCTATTTTTAACTAGAAAAGATGGCATGCTTTATTCTCTACCCTGTTCCTATTTTTAACTAAAAAAAACATAGAAACTGCAGGCAAAAGGATCCCACTCCTTGCATGTAGATTTTTTTTTTTTTTTTTTTTTTTGCGAATAAATCGGAAGACTTTCCCCTCTGAGTCACATGTTTGGATCCCACTCCCTTGGCTGTAGATTTTTTTTTTTTTTTTTTTGAATAAATCGGAAGACTTTTCCCCTCTAAGTCACATGCTCCTGCATCATCAATGAAATAAAGAGTTTAAAGAAAACATAATGGCATTTTTGACATGTTATTTGAAAAAGAAATAAAATTGCAAGAAAATATACATTAAATTATAAAAACCAATATGCATTAAATTATATTCACTAAAATATGTAGTTATCCAAGGCTGAAAGTGAAAAACATGCTAGGTTAAAAGATGAGTGAAAACATTTAAATGATTGTTTACAATGCTACTCACCAACTTTTTTTACATCGTGCATAAAACTAACATCATTCATAGACTCTGTCTAGAACCGTTGTGATAACAATAGTTTCACCAAACAAGAGGATATACATTATCTATATA
>APFE031683585.1:22763-34310 GCA_000404065.3 Pinus taeda
AAATTAGTATAATTATAATAGGTAAGCTAGAATTTAATAATTATATATTGAAAAAGAGATAGAAGGGAAGAGAGAGTGATTAAATTAATTAAATAATAATATAATGAATCAATATTGTTTTTATGTTAATTAATATTATATTAGTAAAGAAAAATATCATAGAGGAGAAGGGAAAGTGGGAAGAAAAAGGAGTGAAAAGCTAGAGAAGAAGAGGGTGGCATAGGGGAGGAGTGTTAAAGATAAAGAGAAATAAGAATATGAGTTTTAAAGAAAATTAGGAATAAGACAAAATGATAGGTATAGGGTTAATAAAAATAATTGACGGAGAGGAAGGAGAAAAGAGAGGTTTAACGGGAAAGGAGGAGAACAAGAAAAGGAAAAGAAAAAGACAATTAGAAAAGAAAATAGAGAGATATAAAAATAATGGATATGGATTGATAAAGATAGTTAATTAAGGAATATGATTGAGATTGATTAATTAGTGGAATCTCATTCCTACTTATTGTGATGCCTTTATTTATATTCAAGTTGTGAGGATTTTTAGCAATTTCAATGCCTTTCTAATATGCCTTTTGAAATGGTGATTTTATTTAGCAAGAATTTTGGTGTCTTCAATACAAACATGCATTTTTTTACAATATTTTTAGCTAGGGCTAAGGATATGATATCTTCATGTTTTACGTCTAAAGAGTGTTTTTTTATTCTAGTCTTGAATGATGTACTAGATTCACCAATGTAACATCTCCTAAAGGAGAAGAAAATTTTGTAGACACCCTTTGGTTGGTGAATGTCAATTTTATCCTTCTTTGATCTCATCCTTTTTTTTACAGTGACCAATGTTTTAAAAGATGTGATGATATTCTTCTTCTTTATAACTTTTGGAATCTTATCAGTAACGCTGTCAATGTGGCGAATGTATGCATTCCTAGTCATGTTGTTGTTTTCAATGGAATTAATTTGGTTTGATATTCTCACTGCAACTCTAAAAAAGGTGTTATTAATGTATCTTTATTTATATCCTACATTTTTAAATGAATTTTCCAATTAACAAATTTCTTACTGGAGATGTTGGGGGACACAAATCTTAGCTAGGGAATCTAGGATTTGTAACTGCAAACATCTCCAAAACGAATTTGACTACTTGGAAAAGGTATTAAAAATATATATGCTATAAAGAAAGAGACATAACTAAAACCTTTTATAGAGTTGCAAGAAGAAGATCAGGATGAAATAATTCCCTTGACAACAACATGATTTGGAAGGAATACCTTCTATATATTCAGGGAGTTACTGAAATTGTTGCAAGATTTCTAAAGAAGAAGAATAACATCACATCCTTTAAACTTTTGGTCAATTTTATATAAAGGATGGCATTTATTAAGGAAAAATTGACATCCACCAACAAAAAGGGGTCTATAAAGTTTCTTTCTCCCATGGGAGATGTTAAATTAGTGAAATTAGGAGATCATTCAATAGTGGAATAAAAGAACATTGCAAACATAAAGCAAAAGCATATCAAAACCTCAACCTTAGCTGAACATCTTGTGAAAAAAATCTATTATGTTGGACCCTATTCTTGGTTGTCTCTATTGAAGACATCAAAATTCTTGCTAAAGAAAATAATAATTAAAAAATACACATAGGAGAGGCATTGTAAATTGCTAAAAATGTTGGAGATTTGAATAGACACAAAGACCTTGAAATAAATGAGATTTGACTTCCACTAAACAATAAATCTCGATCCTAGTAGCTCGAAATTTATCTTGATCAATCCTTTTCCTCTATTGTCTAACGTGATCTCTTTATTTTCTCCTTTTCTCCTTCTCATCGTCTTTTGTTGGATCCCTTCTTTTCCCTCCCTTTTCCTCACTCATTTTTATTAACCCTATACCTCTCCTTTTGTCTTACTTCCCTTTGTCTTTAACCCTCCTCCCCCATCCCTTCTTTTCCCTCTCTCTTTTGTCTTCTTTATCTTCTCCCCTTTCCCTTCTCCTCTATAATATCTTTCTCATTAATATTATGTTAATTAGTATAAAAATATAATTACTTTGTTATTAATAAATTAAATAGCTAACTAATTTAAACCTATTCTCCCTTCCTTGCATTTCTCCTTTTAATATATTGATATACTATAAATTGTCAATTAGTTTATTATTTTGGAACTTAATATTGTTTTATATTAAATTACATATTAATACATATCTATAATATTTATTGATTTATATTATTAATTTTTTATACATTTTATTATATTTATATATAGTAATTCTTAAACCTACATATTCACTTTTTTAACATATTAATCGTTTAATGCACCATTTATTTAATATTTTAGTTTCTTACCCTATTGATTTTTAGGTTTTTCTATCTCTTGAACCAACATTTCTTCTCATTTTCTCCTTCCCCTTCTCTATATTACATTTACAGCTTTCCTTCCTTCGGTGGAAGTTTTTATGGAAATTGAGGTGTTTTATATAGGCTTGTGTTTTTATGGTGTTTATTGAAAAATAAAGTTGTTAGGTAAGAAATTGTCTAAAAGCGTAATTTTGTTGGTTCTAGTTGGTGTCAAACAGTAGATCATTTGTTTCTAATCTGCCCTACTTTTAATCAAATTTGGCAATCGATGAATGTTGCTATTGGGATTAACAGTATTAGCAGGGCACATCTTTTTTTGATGCATAGTCTTCCTAGTGGCAATTAGTTTCAAAGCCAAAATTGTGGAACCTACTTCCTTTGATCAATTCGGGTATATGGATTTGGAGAAATAATCTCATCTTCCAAGAAAAGGCTCTCTATTTGCATCGTATTGTTGGTCAAGTGGTTGTTATTTACGAGTTATTCCAGAGGAGGTAGACATGTATTGTTGGTCAAGTGGTTCTTATTTACGAGTTAATTCCAGATGAGGTAGACACGACAAGGACCCATATTATCAAGGAGGAGCTGATCGATAAGTTAAGACCGTGGGCCTATTTTAATAGTTCTTCTCTAAGGGATGGTTCGTGTGGGGGTGGAGCAATCCTTTATACGTCTGAGTGGTTTGGGAAAAGGCTCAAACAATTATGTTGAGCTTTAAGTTTAAAACTTCTCCTCCTTTTTGTTTTTGAAAAAGGGTGTCGATAGCTTCAAGTTTTCGGTGATTCTCATGTTGCCATCAATCGGTTTAATGGCTCATTTTTTTGTCACTTACATACACTCGAGCCTATTCTTGGTGAAGTTCTTTTGATTGAGTGGAATTTTGATAATATCTCATGTCATCATATTTACACGGAGCGAAATTTCATTGTCGATGCACTATCCAAGTAAAGCTCACAGTAGGCTTAGGGTTCATGGCAGATTTGTGAGTAGGTGAATGGTGACCATTTTGAGCACTATCATCTCCCCTTTATAGATGGTCTTCCACCTAACATCAGGCAAGTTTGAGTTTTTTTTTCTCTACAGTTTCTGAAGGTCATATGGATTGGGATTCTACTTTGTTTTTGCTTATGTTACAGATGCTCTGCCTTTTGCACGGTTTTTTAAATATGCAGCAGTTCTATCATATGTTATATCTCCTATAGAGGCTTTTTGATGTATTCAGATGTAACAACAGTTTACTCAGTCAAGTTGTTTCCAACTTTCTAAGGGCTACGTAAAAATTTTGGACTCTAGTTTTTGATATGCCATCAGGCATCTTTTATATGAATCCTAGACATATCCGATATGCCTACGGGCATCTATAACATGTCATTTTCATTTTCTATTAATAGAAATTAAGATTTTTCCTTATGGGGGGGAATTGATAAGTGTTTATAGCCATTAATCATAATACGCATCATTTTTTTTAAACGTGGTTCATAGACACTAAGTGGCTGCTACATCCACAGGAAAATTCAAGTAGATCAACCCGAAGGGATCTAACTGCAAACCAAACTAGCAAGGCCTAATCCCAAGGACATCGAGGAGATTTGGCCTCGTGACCTCCCGATAGGCAAGGTACTTAACAACAGGAACTCAACCAAGTGAGCTATCCCTTGGGGCCAGTATCATAATACTTATTTCATTATACATCTTTATAGACATTTATTCATAATAAATAAGATTCAAATATCACAAAAACTCACTAAATTAATTTTATATATATATATTATAATATATATTATATATTATGAAATAAGTTCTTATCATGGAGATTTATCAGCACTTTACCATAATTATTATAAAAAATAATAACATATAAGTTAAATGTATGTATATTTAAAAAAATATAAAACAAGATTCTTAACCATGAATATTTATTCCCACTTTACTATAGAACTTTTTAATATGTATATAGGTTCTTTTACAATATCATAAGCCAATACTATGACTTGTCAATATCACATGCCCAAAAAAACCCTAACATGCCTGGGATATTATTTTTTAATTAATTAATTTAATTAAAATGATAAAAAGAGCATAAATACTTGTAGATAAATCTCAACCTTTGATTTGTGTATACTATTATGAGTTGATCAAATTATGTAAAAAAAAAAAAAAATGAGGTAAAATAATCTTACCGTCAGCAATTTTTAGTTGAGGTTTTGACAATCCATGGTTTGCCAGTGGTATTCTATGTAAGAAGAAATATTATATGTGTGTGGGGGGGAGTGGGGTTATATATAACTGTTAATAATTCTTCCTAGATTCATCTTAACTCTAGATCTACCAAGGGTCGAGAGGGATCAAATCTCTTTTCATCTCATCCTTTTGGACTTGGTAGATCTAAGTTGGTTTAATTTTCTCCTTTAAATAAACTATATTCTACAGGAATACCATGGGTTCTCATAAACCTAGAGCTCAAAAACCACCAAATCAAGTTTACTTTATTATTTTAGTTTAAAGTTATTTTTATTTAATGTATGGTTATTTTTATTTTGTTTTGATCGTGTAAAAATGCTTAATCGTATGATTATTTTTATTTTATTTTATTTTGAATAAGTAAAAATGTTTACAAGACATTACATTACATTACTTTACAACATCTCTAACATATTGCTTTGGAGAGCATCCACCTAATATTAAAATTTGTAAGCTCTATTGCAAAACAAATAGGCTTGTCAATGTAAATATTCTTATAAATTATTTTCAAGGTGAAATAAAAAGAGAGAGAAATAATTTTTGGGCTCTTTAGTTGACTATGGAAGAGATGTTGTAATTCCTATTATGTAAAGTAAACATTTTGAGTTGGTCAAATTACCTAAAATTAAAAATAAAAATAAAATGAAACAAAAAATAAATAAATTGAGCATGGAAGAGATGTTGTAATGTCCTATCCTATTATGTAAAGTAAACATTTTGAGTTGGTCAAATTACCTTAAAGTAAAAATAAAAATAAAAATGAAATGAAAAAAATAAATGAACCACAACCTAAAAGTATTTTTTATAAATCATGCATCAGAGAAACCTACATTGAGAAAAAAATAAATTATTAATTAAAATAAAATTGAGTTAAAAAATAATCAATTTGATCTATCAAGTGTTAAGAGAGATCAAAGTTTTTTGAGGTGCAAAACTTTTTAGATTGAAAAGAGATTTGATCTAGTTAAAATGGATCTAAGTTAGTTTTAACAAAAAAAATTAAAGAAATAATATTGTAATTTTATTTATAAAAACATTTTTAGTTAATTTTAAATGAGGAATTTTGTTATTAATATTTTTTATTCATTTTAAAGAGGAATTTTTTAAATTTAAATTTAATGTTAACTTTTTTACAAAACTTTTAATTAATTTTAAGTAGGGAATTTGGTTATAATATTTTCTATTTATTTTAATAAGAGACTTTGTTGTAATATTTTTTTATTTATTTTGAAAAATAAAATGAAATATAAAAATCTTTAAAATTAACATGGATATTAAGTGAAGAATGTATTAAAGATATTTGATTCAAAGAATTGATGTGAGAATCGACTATATAAAACTCAAAGTATTTAAATACTCCAATTAATGTGTTATATTAATGTTAATTATTGTTAATATTAAATTGGGGAATGTTGGTGGTTAGTTGAAATAAATTAATTGTAATATAAGAGTTAAAAAAAAAGTTGTTCCTTATCATTTTTGTCATTTATATTCACAAATTAGAAGCTTGTTTGGAAGAAGCAAGTTTTGTTAGAGTTATTTTAAGTAGAATGGGCTATATTATTTTTATCATGAGGTGTCCATCTAGTGTCCACAAGCAACTAAGATTTCTAAAGGATTTCTTTTCTAGCATCGGTATCATCATTAACACTAAAAAAATGGTTTTGATAATCACTTATATTAATTTTGTATATCACCATAGAGGAGGTTACTTCATATAAATATCTCATAATAAAGCTTCATCACAAGTTTAACTAGAACTTAGCATTGAGATGAGCATTTATGGATGATGGAAACCATATTTTGGTCTTGGAAATAATTGTAAATTAACACACTTCTAGTTATGGAAAAAACAAAAAAACAACAAACAAAAAACAAACTTCTCTTTAAAACTTTTATCGCTCTTGTTATCTTATATGGATGTGAAATTTGAGACTATGCATCTCTAAAGAATCATGGAGATAGATTAAATAAATTCACATGCATCTTACAACTTACAATTTTAAAATTAAAATCTATATGCTTTGTCATATTCTCCTGGTAGAACCCATTGACTAGGTCCGATGTACAAACACAAGATGATTAATGTGAAATATAAGAGGCTTCCTAAAATTGCTTCAAACTCCAGCCAAAACCACTTAAGACTTGGAAGAGTTTGCATAAAGATGCAAAGTCTTAATAAAATCATTAGGTTATAATACCAAAAAAATCTTATTACATCTAAATGTAAGAAGAAATTACGATATAAAAAACAATTAAAAGTATGGAAAAAATAAAATGCAACATAACTATATAATATTACATCAAAATAAGCTATGGAATAATGTTTCCAAATGTATTTCATTTGTTATCCCAATAACGTATAATAATTATATATATTTTTTGTGAAATTAAATTTTCTTCAATAATCGCATGCTCATAATTCATCATTCTTGAAGCTACATTAATCATCAAAATGAATTTTTCACTCTGCAACTCTTCCTGGGCACGCATTAGGCAAGCGGAAGACCTATTCAGCATGGCGTTGGTTGGCAGTGACCTGCGGGTCTGCTGAAATCGGCATCGCCCTCGCATGGGGGCCCCGTCTACGACCTAACTCGGGCTGGTTTCATCCTTGAGGACGATCTCAGACATGGAACAGAGTGATGGCTCCGAAACCCCATCAGAACTGGAAGAATTCAGGTCTCTGGTGGCAGACTCAGGAAAACGTCAGCCTTCCGGACCTCAGCTCAAGTTTGTTAAAAAACTGAGAAGTATTCCAACGGTGTCTTTGTTGGTGGAAGACACATGCAGATCAGCACTAAATCTCGCCTTAAGAGGACTAATTGGTCAGTTTACAGGGTTATGGCCCTCCCCAAAAGGAGTTGAAGAGTGGGTAAAGCGCAACTAGATCCCCCTGGTCAAAGAAGGAATAAAAAGTCATTTCGTGGGCAAGGGTTTTTTTGTGTTCGTGTTTGAAAATGCAGAAGATAGAAGCCTGATCTTCAGAAATGGGCCATATTTTATGGGCCCTCAAGGACTGTACCTGAATAAATGGTCACCCGACTTCGATCCATCCCAAGATGTGCCCACGGCAGTGCCAGTTTGGGTGCGCCTTCCTCACCTTCCCCTCCACTGCTGGAGCCAGAAATTGCTGCAATCTATTGGAAATGCACTTGGCAGATATATATATCAGGCGCCAAGGAAGGATCAATACTCCTGTGCGAGAATCTGCGTAAAGGTCGACCTAGAAATTGGGCTCCCTGAAGCCATCAAGCTCTCGGTGGTAGACTGGACGCATATCCAAGAACTAGACTACGAGCAGCTTCAATTCAAATGTTGATACTACCACGAATACGGACACTTCGCAAGATATTGTAAGAAGAAAAACGAGGAAACCACAGAGAAAGAAAAAGGAGAGCAATGGAAGCAAGTAAAGAAAGCAGCAAATAATAGGCAGAACAACAAAAACAAAGGCAAGGAGACAGGGAACAAATCAGGACAAGAAACGGAAAGTCAACAAAATGTCGGGAGCAAGGAAGTCACCAGCGCAGCGGAGGACAAAAACCCTTTCGAATCTCTCACACCACCCTCAGAGCCTCTGGAGAAAGAGTAAGAAGATCCACCCCAGCTCAACGACAACGATTTCCAAGATCCAGGTAACACATCAAATCTGAATCCAAGCAATAACTCTTCTCCTTCATACGCAGATATAATTAAGCAGAAGAAGAAAAAGACAGAAAATGTTGGCTCCTCGGACGATGAAGCCATTGAAAGGCCATCCAAGCGAGCCGAAAGGAGATCAAACAAGGAAGTTAGGGAAGAAGAATTAGAAAAGCAAAAAACCCTAGGAAGTCAAGCTACTATAGAAATGACTCTAGGAAGGAATATGAGGCCAAGGGTGCCCAAGGGAGGAGGCCCCACACCAACAAGCTGTAAATGATGAACCTGAACCTGGTATCTTGGAACTGCAGGGGTCTGGGAAACCCCACTAAGGCAAAGGCCATCAAAGATTTAATGAAAATGGAACCCATAGACGTACTCATGCTCCAAGAGACCAAAATAGAAGGGGAGAACCTTTTAAATACCACCAACACTAAATGGAAATTTGATTTAGGGAAGGTAATCAGTGCAAGAGACTCGGCTGGAGAAATAGGCACATTCTAGTCTAAGAACCTATTCACTCTTGGTAGATTACACGACACCCAACATTGGATATATACAAAACTATGGCACACAACAGGCAAAGTTAAACTAGATTTGTTTAATATGTATGTCCCGGTGCATTATGAGGAGAAAAAAGAGTGCTGGAAGACCCTATCAGATTACATAGAGCAATGCAGCCCTACGAATATAATCATAGGAGGAGACCTGAATATAATCCTATATCCAAAAGAAAAACGAGGTGGATCCTCTACAAGAGACCCCTTCCTCCCCACTGTGGAAAATCTCATCTAGGCATGGGACTTGGTTGACTTTAAGCCGGTGAAAGGAGCATACACTTGGACAAATAATAGAACAGGGGAACACCACATTTCAGCAAGGTTAGATAGATTCCTCGCCAGCAGCGCAATTATGATGGACAATAGAATAGTTTTCTCTAAGATCTTGCCAAAACTAACATCGGACCACAAGCCAATTCTCCTACGCATAAAGGAGGAAGAAGACCTCGGTCCTCTCCCATTTAGATTCAGTCCTCTTTGGGTCAAAAGAGAGGGGTTTCTTGAAACTGTACAAACAGCTTGGGAAAAAGATATCTTAGGCTCCCCAAGCTATGTGTGGGAGAAAAAAATTAAGAACACCAAAGAGGAACTCAAAGAATGGATAAAGAAAGATGTCAACTCCCCCACCAGCCAGAGGAAAGAAGCAATAAAATAGCTGGAAGAACTTCAATTGGGGCTGGAAGAGAAAGCCATTTCAGCCATAGATCTAGACAAAGAAAAATATGCCCAAAGGAAAGCATATAGCTCCTTTAGAAATGAGGAGGAATTCTGGCGATTAAAATCTCGCAGCCTGTGGCTCAAAGCAGGGGACAGGAACACTACATATTTCCATAGACAATATAGGGCTCGGATCTTGCGAAATCACATTGCAGAAATTACTACTTCCAGTGGACAGGTATGTAGAAGATTCGAACAAATCAAGGAGGCAGCAGTTAAACATTTCCAAAATCTTCTCAGCGCTGGAAAAGATGGGAGCGAGGAGGACATAGAAGAATTCCTCACAAATATTCCCCAGCTAGTAAGATCAGATGACAATGAAACACTTTTAAGGCCAGCCTTAGAAGAAGAAATATCAAACATAGTCTGGTCCATGGAGCCAGATAAAGCCCCCAGGCCCGATGGATTTTCAATCCACTTTTACAGAATATGCTGGGAGATAATCAAAACTGATCTCATGAGAATGGTTCAAGGTTTCATGAGGAAGGCAAAAGTCGGAGGCGGCATAAACTCAACTTTCCTCGCTCTAATTCCAAAGGAAGCCAATCCAGGCACATTCGATAGATAGAGACCTATCCCATTATGCAACTCATCCTACAAGATACTGGCCAAGTTGATGGCAAATAGAATCAAACCATTACTTCAAAAATTAATTACTCCAGCTCAAGGAGGTTTTGTGAAAGGACGACACATCCTGGACGACGTCATCCAAGTGCAGGAAGCTCTGCATTCAAGTCAGCTGCGCAAAGAACAAGGTATGTTAATCAAACTGGACATGTGCAATGCTTTTGATAGAGTAAATAGATCTTTTTTATACAGGGTTCTATCAGCTTTTGGCTTCAACCAGAACTTCATTAATCTAATTACAGCCTGCATGGAGAAGATATGGATAGCACCAATGATAAATGGCAAACCTGCAAACTTCTTCCCAGCCACAAGGGGTCTGAGACAGGGCTGTCCCCTCTCACCCTTCCTCTACATTTTGATGGCTGACTCTTTAAGTAGAAAGCTAACTATGGAAAAACAAAAAGGCAGTATACTAGGGATCAGAATAGAGAAAGGCATAGAATCAATGAACCATGCGTTATTCGCTGATGACTCGCTCTTGCTGGGGGGGCCTCCTGAAGAATAGCATCAGCCTTCAAAACCATATTACAGAAGTTTTGCAGCATCACAGGCGCACTAGTAAGTGAAAAGAAAAGTGCAGTCTATGGCTGGAACATAGACCAACACTCAATTGGGAAAATTGTAGAAGACTTGGGATACAAAGGGCACGCAGAATGGGAAAGAATCAAATATTTGGTTCTTCCTATAACGCTGGGCTCAAATAGAAACCACCTGTGGGAGGAAGTAATATCAAAATACAAGAAGAGGATAGCAACGTGGGGAGGTTTCTGGTCATCCACAGGAGGCAAACTCATCTTAATCAAATCTGTCCTCTCAGCACTGCCAACATTTCAAGCGACTCTGATGATGGCACCCAAACACATTTCCGATCAAATATCCAGGTATATTCACAATTTTTTGTGGAATGGTGGTCGAGGGAATAGCAACTGATTCCACCTAATCAAATGGGATACAGTGAAAAGGTCAATGGTGGAAGGAGGCCTTCAAGTGCGCGATCCTGGGTATGCAAACGTGGCCCTGGGATGCAAATTGCTATGGCAATTATGCGTGGAGCCCAACCATCATGTAAGCTAGATCCTTAATAAGAAATACCTTAAGAAACGATCCATCATGAATTATAAACCAGAGAAGCATCCAAAAGGCACGCAAGCCTGGAAACTGTGCGTCAAAGGAATAGAGTTTTTCAGAAGTCAATTATACCATATTCCGGGTAATGGGAGAAAACTAATTTATGGAAAGACTACATAATGGGACATCAGCCGCTAAACCAAAAAATTGAGATCGCCGAGATCAGAGAATGGCTCCGAGAAAGAGGTATCAAAAAAATAGAGGATTTATCATAATGGGATAGTAAAGGCAATTGGCTGAGATGGAAATGGCCCAAAATTCCAGAAAAAGTAAAAAA